>WUQG02107024.1:0-25496 GCA_011317285.2 Androctonus mauritanicus | reverse complement strand
GAACATAGAAAATTATGATTTATAACAGTAATGAAAGAAAATTATGATAAAATATGACTTAAAGATTTTTATAACAATTTCACATTACTGTACAGTGTACATATAGCCTACTCAACTTACGACCAAATCGTGTTACGACCTGTCTGTCGGAACCGATCGTGGTCATAAGTTGAGCACTAGTTGTAATTAAGAAGGGATCTACTATCATTTTGAGGAAACAATATGCCTAGGTATGATACTAGAATAGTGCACAAATGTATTTCTCCGGAACATGCTGAAGATATTGCAATTTCCTTTGTGGAGCTATCCGCGAAAAACAAAGGATGCAACGTATACAACGTTGTAAATTAAGCGCTATTCTTCAGTGAACTGTTTCTAAACTCCTAGCTGCAAGGTGTCACTATTTAGCAGATATGAATAACGTTTACATCCGCTAAATAATAAAACATGAGTAAAGCAAAATGGCGGAAAGTAGTATGAAGGAAATTTATGAAATGTAGTTATTAAGTGGAGATAAAAGTGCTATTGTGAATAAAAATACAATTGAAAATTGTCTCTATGTCTGTTCTGCAAGGACTTCCTCATCATTTGACTCATCGAAACCAAACTTGGCATGAAGACTTTCCGTGATCTCGCGGTTAACATAAGCTAATCTGGATCGAGCTCGCGCCAGAGGATGGGGCATTTTGGATAGCAGAGAAAATGCCTTCACTTAAATCCTGCAGAATGATGTAATATGATGATGATTGTAGGAATGGGTGCTTAAAACAGCCTTGGCACAGCGACCAATCAAGATTTATTGTGCATCCTAATTGGATCATCCTATGAAAGTCCTGCCTTACACACGAAAGACAGTATCTTCTTTAATAGGACTTCAAAAAGATCTTCCAGTGCAGAAAAAGGAAAACCCCAGAAGATCATATCTTAGCCCTAAAAAGACGACATATTCATACAAAATGTATAGAGAAATTTCATCTCCTCCTTGACATCATCTATAATTGGGATTATCGGGAATCCCATTCAAGTGAAGATATCCTCTAAGATGCTAATGCTTGTAAGGAGCTCTGTAATAATTCTAACTTGATTTTATGCAAAGCAAGTAACTCTAGTTCTCTGTAAAGAAGGACTTAAAGTAAGAGCCTTCGCTTGTTTTAGAAGCGGATGTCCAATGAAAGAGGTGCTGAGCTTCCAACCATTCCCTGACAACCTGCCCAAATACATCAGATCTGATATCCAGGACTGCCTCAGATCAATAAATGAACAAGAAGTCCCTTCCTTGGCCAGCCATCTACAACCTAATCATGTGCGTTTATCTGATATTGTCATTGGAATATTTCGTTTATTAATAAAATGTTTAAATAATTTTATTTTTTATATAAACTACATATTCGAGTTTTTCTCTATGAAAATTTCTTACACTACTCTATTTGGAGACGGGTTAAAAAGGGACTTGCCTTGAATAATATTTTCATAGCAAACGCACTGTTTTTTATTTAGATTTTTTTATTATTATTAACAGATAACACCATTTTCCATTCAATTAGGCTACTAATTGACGGGACAAAACAAGCCCTTCCACTGACTGCCCAGTCTTACGGAGGGGTCAGCCGGATTGTGGAGGACGGGGATCGATGGGTCGGGCCCGGACCTCATGATAAATATTTTCAAGGGGTGGGACCGAGATTCGAACCTCGGTCCTCCAGAGTGGAAGCCAAAGTGTTTACACGCAGTCAATCCGACCGATAGATTATTACTAAGGCTACTGCAGTTTTATTTTGTGAGACGATTGGAAATTATAAAGAGGCTCAAGCTACTCATCACTTACTCCATTATTGTCCACAGATGTAATTGAAAGAAATATATATAATTGAAATTAGAAAATTTTGCAGTATTAGAAATTGAAATATCAAATTTATATATAAAGACCTATAATTTTTCTATATTTTAAAATAATAATAATGCTAGCTGTATATATTCAGCGGTTTTTAGGAAATTCAAAGAAAAGTTTGATATTGTTATTGGAATATTTCATTTATCAATAAAAAGTTTAAATAATTTTAGTTTTTATATAAACTACATATTTGAGTTTTTCTCTATGAAAATTTCTTACACTGCCCTATTTGGAGACTGCTGGCGTAAACTACATGTGAAGCGCAAATCGGTGTCTGAGATAATTGCAATATTTGTTAACCGGTCAAAACAATTGGAGATCACCAAAATTTGATGAGAAACATCAGAGTGTGTTAGGTCTGCATGAAATAACAATCCCTGACAGTTCGACGTCTATTTGTCAACATTTTATATATTTCGGAAAATAATGGAATAAATTATTCGAAAAAAACATTAGAAAATGACATTTTGCATTATATAAATATAAAACACCAAATAAAGTGCTATTTATAAATTATATATGAAAATATTAAGCTGCTCATTATCTATGATTGCATGCAATGCACACCTGCAGTCGTCTGAGAAAATTTTATAATTTTGTAGTAGTTTGCTTAAAACAGTAATAAAACAAAAGCATTAAAAAATGTCATTTACAATTTAAAGCTGCATTTTATATGTGCAACTTCAAAATAGTACAGGAAATTCATTATAAATCTATCCAATGCATTATGTGCTAGAAAAATAATAAGAATAAAGAAATTTATTAATTACATAAAACAACATAAGCATAACTATAAAAGTGAATTGATACCATGACAATATGTAGCATTTAAAAGGAATGGACATTGGCTCCAAGCTATTTTTCAGTTAATAGAATAGTAAACAATATAATAGATTTCCGACAAAAAAATCTTAAAATGAACTTTTATTTTAGAAATTGGAATATAAAGCAATTTATTTTTATACTTTTGATATTTTAAAGCAACTTGTCCTTATAGTAGTTATTTTATAATATTTTTATTCTGGATTTACAATTAAATTTAAATAATTACAGAAATAGAAATAAAAGAAAAATTAGTTAAATAGATCGGTAAATCGATTGTGCATTTACAATAATTTGGTTGTGATTTTCGACATTTTTTAAAGTCTAAAGCATGCTACAGAATTTAAACTTTTAAAACTTTTCTAGGTAACAGTGCTTAATATATTTACAAATAAATAAATGTACAGTATATCAATTTATCTTTCTTGATGGAATTGCTTCCATCTTTAATTTTTCCAAATATTTTTCAATTACCATCACTCTTAGAAGAATTATTGTAGGAATGCGTTTGATGTTATCAGATTCCAGTAAGAAATGTTCAACAATAATTGTTAAACCATATAGTCTCCCTCTCTGTTTCAAAATCAATACAGTTTAGTAGAAAAGTTTTCTTATACTTTTTGTATGAACTAAAGTTCCTTTGAATTTTTTAAAAATATATTAATTCCAATACAAGAATCCATATTTTTAATTATCGATTGTATATGCAAAAATATTTTAAGAATTTTTTTAAAAACTATCTTTAACGTTTAAACAATATAAAATGACCTATTGAACACAGTTTAAGATTGAGACTTTATTCCATTTTATTGATAACTTACATAAAAAATTCTTTCTCTAATTAAAAAATAGCATATTATAAATTTTTTATCTGGCAAAATAAATAAATATACAATAACAAAAAAAAAAGATTTTAAATACTGCATTTGAAATTTCAGTTGCCGATTTCCGTTAAAAGATGGCGCTAATTGCACAATTTAAATCTATAATGAAATTCTCAATGAATATAACTTTTTATTGTTAATTACAATATACAGTACATTAAAATTATTTTTATATAAAATTAAATGATTCAATATAAACAATTACTTATTTAAAATTTAAAATTTATTATTAAATATAAAATAACTTTCATTTTTCAATCAATATTTGTTTTATTATAATGCAAATTAATTCGTATTATAGTACTTTCCAATTAAGTAACGATATTAAAAATATGTTACTTGTTGCTCATTATTTTTCATAAATTATAATTTTGGTCAAACAGCTCATTAATCATTCTACAGATGATGTTTGAACTGAATGTACTGTATTTAATTAAAAAAAATTAAATATTTAATTAAACACTTATTCATAAATGGTAATATAACAATTATCTATAATTTTGAAAGATAAATATTTTATGTAATTTTGATTACATTTTAATTTTCTCATTGTTTTTCGCTGTTACGATTTTTACCATTTTTGCATATAATTGCTTATATTTACAGTAATTATATTTTACATTATTTTGATAGAAAATAACGAGAATATTATGAAAGTTTCGACTCAAGTTATCTAGATCAGTGTTTCTCACTCTTCGATATTCTGTAGCCTGTTGTAAATGAAGCATTATGGGAATTACCGCGCTCCGCAGACCATATAATTTTTCGAGAGGCAACGAGCCACACAAAACTGTTTATCTGCTGAGAAATACTTTTATTACGCATCTAAAATGAACTCGATTTGTTTATAAATACATCATTTTTTTAATTTAAAACATAAATAAATTAATTTCAAATTTTCAAATTATGTCTGCTATGCTAGATGGCGACACATTAGCAATTCTTCATTTTACAATAATTATAATTAATCTAAGTTTATATTTACTTTTAAATTAATATTTAAAATGTCTTCGTAAACAATAATATAAATTTTAATCATATAATATTTTTTAAATTTCAATAAATTATTCAAAAAAATATGAAAATGTAAAAATAGAAGTTATTGGAAGTCTGGTTTTCCGTTGTTATAGCAACATTGCCACGTGTATTCGGTTTAGCTAGGTTTATTGTCATACATAGTTCTCCGCTCCCTAGCTACCTGCATCTACCTGTGACAGATTAATATAGTTCAAATTACAGGCAAACTCGGTAATAAAGCGAGTATGCAGACCCACTATTGCCATTCCAAAAAGACTTGGGTTTTTTTAATAAGCAGAAGAAAATAAATTGGGATGGATATTTCGTTTCGTCAATGTCGATTCATCAATTAATCTCCGTAAAACTTGTTCAAAAATTTTTGATATTTTTTAATATCTTTGTTCATATAACTGATGTTTATCATTCGTTGATTCAGTTAATTTTCTGCTCGAGGTTTACATTTGTTAATATTTAACAAATTAAATATCTCTGCTCGTAAAATTGGAGATTTCGAATTTCTTAATAAACGTATAATTATGTTTACTCATATAAAAAGTGTGTATTGGTATTTTTTTTAAGTACACGACCGTTGTAAATAATATATTCATAACTAATGCTAGCAAGTAGTTCTGATCTTGATTTAAAGTTAGCAACGGAATCTTCAGATTTGACTGCAGGTGTTTCGAGCTTCTTATTTCCTCTTCGAATACGTAGGCAGGTGCTTTCGTCTCTAAATTGCTAGAGCAGAAAAATTAAACGTGGTTTATTAGTTTTAGAGAACACGAAACCGAATTAATCTTATCCAGAAAACTCATAAAGTGATACAAACGGAAACTTTGGGGAAATAGAATTGTTTTAATATTTAATCATCCAAATTGATTTTGTTGTGTAGACGAAATGCAGTTTATGTATATAATAAAATTTATATTTTGGAATGATTTTTCTTCCTTTTTTATTTCGGTTTCCTAGAGTAAAAATTTCGTGTGTTTATTTATTATTTTTTAGAAAAGTACTTAAGAAAAGATTTAATAAGCGTACAGGCAAATCAAAATCTTGCACGTACGTTTTGGATTTCGAATAAATGATGGAATGCATACCAACAGCGCTATGATTCATAACACATATGCAGAATCAAATTATCATCATTTTCTCGTATGTAATCCTATAATTTAATTATTATAACGTTTATTGCTCTTGGACGATTATTAATGCAAGAAATCCTATATTATACTGGTTGGTGTGTAACTGAACAAAAAGTTTTTCTGCTATCTGATAAACTGTGCTCTATTTGTAGTTTAGTAAAGAGATTGCGACGATTAGCAACCATAAATCAAAGTTCAAATTATATTTGGACCCCCAACACTTTCCGGTGAAAGTCAATATGATTGGCTTACAATCTGGAACATAATTTTTGCAGAGTGCAGGCAGCTATGATTACGGCTATAGATTTGGAACAGGTAAAACCAGCTGCCTTTATTATAAAAAATATACAATTACTATACGTATCACCTGTTTAAATCATACAAAATAAACAATTATAGTTTTGCGAATACAATAATCGGTTCTGAAAAAGTAACTCACTGCTTTTCAGTTTTATAGGCCTATAAAAATTCTGCATATTGAGATGATCTAATGTATTCTATTCGGTTTTTAAAATTATATAGTATTTTTATTAAATGATTCATATTTCAAATTACATTACAGAAATCGCCATAAGTTTTTGTTAAGTGATTAATTAATTAATAAGTGATGCTTATGCATTTGAATGAAAAAAAAAATATTAAGCATCGAAATAATTTCTTATATACCATCGAAACTTTAATTAAAGTTAAGATATCAATATAATTCTATAATCCTTATCGAAAAAATAAAAACGAAATTAATTGACTTATAGATAATGGTTTAAAAATAAGGCATAGTCCATGTTTGATTAAACAGCTTTAGTTGAATTTTGACGGGTGATTGAAGTTATCGATAGTTATAAATCAGGATGGTGATTTCAAATTTTTCACTAGAAAATTATTTCAAACAATAAAACAGAAAAAAAGTGATTCACTTTAAAGTATTAAGTGAATAAAGCGGTTTAAATTCATATATTATTAGATGATTCATAGTTTTGAACAGATTTCTGTAGTCTTCTTTTTGTTTTTATAATATAAGCATAGTCGTTGGTATAAACAAAGTAAAATAACCAAACAAAGGAAATATTATACTCAAAGAAATATAAAAAAATATATTCATAAGACAAAAATCTAAAAATTGAATACTAGTTATAGATTGTAAAGTTGTTGAGAAAAATCATTTTTATGAAACAAATGCTGTATATTATTAAATATTTTATATGTTTTGACTGTATTTTAATATTGTTAAATAGAATCTTAGGTGAGCACGAAGAAAATTATTTTACAAAAAGTAAAAACATACTCTTTAGTAAAACAGAAGTTGGTTTTTTTTATTTAGTTTTTTTGTAATAAGATTTCTGTCTAAGCTGCATCAGTATCATAAAAATTATGATTATTCTAAAGTGAGTTAGTAATTTTTCATAAAAATTTTCTTTATTATTTTTGTGTTTGTAAATTTATAAATATTTGATTCCGGTCATTTCTACGTATTTGTGCTATTCATATTTGCAAAAATAAAAGGCTTCATTCGAGAATAAATACTTTTTCTAATATAGAAATAAAAACATAGCTTTTTATATTATGATATTTTTAAGCAAAAAAAAAAAAAAAATTTGAATATAAGTTGACTATATAATAAATAAAATTTCGTTTAGTTGACACTGTTAAAAAACATCATCATCATTAAAGTTTTGAATAAAAAATTTAATTCAAGCAATGAAATAATTTAAGCAATTATTAATTTCTGATTATCTATTAAATAATGATAAATAACCATAAGTCACTTATGGTTATTTATCATTATACATATGCTACTTTTGCTTAATACTTTCAAAGTTGTTAGCGATATATTTTGTTTTTCAGGATGAAAGTCTATTTAGTCGCTACTTCAAAGTCGATTTTTCTAGAAAATATCGATACTGTTTAAAGCACACGTTTTACATTTAGATCTAATGGTGATGAAGAAATTCCACCTGGACTTGACTTTCAACAACTAATTAAAATGCTCCATACATAAAAGTGTCTTAAGAATTTCATTTATTTACACTCAGTTTATAAATTCTATTTCTTAATTTTTCTGAGAAAAATATAATAATATAATGCGAATTAAAAAAAAAAAACTGTGTAAAATTATTAACATAGAATGCGATATATTTGTTTATTTTTTAACATTACATTCAAATATTAACATACACTTGTTTGTAAGTTACAGGAAAATAAAAAACTAGACTTTTATTATGAAAGAATTTATTTATTTCTATAAAATATAGTAAAGAAATTTTTGAAATCATTATAAATATGACAAATAATGTTCGTCTATAAACTAAAATATATATCAAAGAAATGTTCTAAAGAATATTCTTTTTTTAGCAACTATTACTAAAAGAATTTACTTTTCCAATTCAAGAATTCATCTCCCCACAAGTGTATCTTTCGACAAGATTTCCTTATGTTATTAATCAGAAGAAAGGAATTTATATCGTTTACCAGATCAAAAAAATCTTATATGCAGTATTATATCAACGGAGAAATTTATATATAAATATTCTACAGCTTTTAATTGTGCATCATATTTTTGAAAGATCAAAAATATTATTTTGAAATTAAAAAAAAAAAATGTAAAGCTAAATAAATTGAATTGTAATCAAATTCTCATGGAAACAATTCGTTGATTTCTTGTAAATTAAATATTATAGCATACTATAGTATAAAAAGGGAGCTAGCATACAATAATTAGTTATCATCATTTAAATATACAATATTTGACTCTAAAAGCTGTTACATTACTATCTACAGAGGATTAAATATTTGACTCTATAGAAGTTGTAGTTTTTTAAGGAGATTAACTCTGAAAGCCAAAGTAGATAGTGAACTAGAAACGTGAGAAACATGTTCACTTTGCATGATACTAAATATTGTATACTATATTTAATGAATCCATTATAAAATCTAGTTCTCTTGGATGCTTTTCTTTAACAAACAGTTTCTTGAGTCCAAACATAGTAAGTTAACATTAACTAAAATCTGATTTTGAAAGATTTAGCATCAACATTAATATAATCTGAATACTAGCGTTCATTAAATCGAAAATTATTTAATTTCCGTTTTATATAATGAAACAAAATACAATATTTATCTTGATTGTTTACTTTTAAGAGTTGTGTAAATCCGAAAAAGTTAATTTTGTTAAAACATTTTTTTTTTCTGTACTCAAACTTCTTATGCAAACAATCTTTATTAAAACTACGTTTTAGTCTCTCGTGAATAATAGTTTGTCTACTTAAAAAATTATTTTCCGGATTTTAATCAAAGACAAATTTCCCATTTTAATTAAATATTTAATTAAAATAAATAAATAAATATAGGTATATATGTATTAAACTCAGACTGTATATACAGTTAAGCGATAAAAATTCTAAATTCGCAATTCCATTTCTTCATCTGGAGAGTTTTGTCAACACGTAACCCAATCTGATAATTGCATCAATTATAAACGACCTTGATATTTAAAAGTATCGCTTCAGAAATGCATTCTTGAAGAAATTTTAGTTCACATCAAATAAAATGGATTATTTTCTTCATAACGTTAAAAATTATATATATAAATAACTGTTTATTGGAGTACTCTTTCTATCATTTATAGAATTCATAAAAGAAAATATCCCTGTTTATAAATTCTATTCGTGGCTATAAATCGTTATTAATTTAATATTTACAATATCGGATTTCATTTGGAAGTTATTAAAAATTTTAATCACTATCTGTACCCTCGGATTTATATTTCCTATTGCTTTACTAGAATAACATATTTTGCTTTATCACGAAGAAAGAATTCGTAATCATAGATCGAGTGATGAAAATTCCCTGTTTGAGTGTTTGTCGTAAGATGTAATGTTAAGCAACTCGGGCATAAGATAAGATCGAGTGACAAGGAATCTTTCAATATACGTTGCTCTCGTCAGTGGCGAGTGGAATTCCACTCCGCAATAGAATAAAAAACAAAATAAGAATGGAAAGAAAGCCGACTAATTAGCATGGGTGGCTCATAACCGATATCATAAATTGCTTGTGTAAGCCTTCAAATGTCGTCTAATTTTGCCGTCTGAAGCCACGTGTGTCTCGTGACATTCGAGATCCCTTCTAAATGAATGCTATTGTCAACCGGCCTGGGGTTGATTCGCTCTCAACCTGACTGGCAATCAGTCCCTGGTGGGACGTCTTAAGCCCTCCTCTCTGCGTGTTTCCAACTTACACACGCATTATTATCATGCAGTGAGTAAGGCTAACGAAAAATTGCTCGCTTGTTGCTTTTCTGCGTCCACTTGACTGTCTCTCTCTAGAAATATTATTGTAAACAGTGGAGATCTCCCGCATCGTCTCCGCCCAATATCAAACTGCAGGGGGCGACGACTTATATCATAACTCTGATGTAATGCTAGCCAATTGTGTAACGAATGCTATTTGTTTTTAATTTTCGCTATTCGTGCAATTTATTTTAGTGTAACAAACAAGTACAACCAGACAAAAGTTTCCCACAATACTCTCTCATCAACGAACCGCAAGTTATTCGACTCTTTTTTATGTAAAATAAATCCATTAAAGGACTTTTCCTAAACCTTTAAAACACGCCGCTCGTGTTAGTTAACATATTCGCAATGCTCGAAGCATTGTTAACATAAATAAATATGATCCGTCTACTCATTATGCTGAATGGTAAGGCCTATTTGTGATACGCAGGCTCTATTTGTAATGTTAAATTATTTTCTCCTCGCAGGATATAGGTTATTGTGCGAGTTCACTGAGATTTACATGAGATAAATGAGAATGATATACGACTGTTGTAACTCCGCCCAATTTTCTGTATGACGCACTGCAATACAATGGATGATTAGTTACAAAACAGTTTCTATCGAAAACTTACCGATTTTATCATTCCAGTAGCATATTTCTTCGGAATATGATATTTCAACATATTTGAAAGATAATGATTGCGAATATAATGAAAATTAAACAATGTTTCGATATAACATAAAAACTGAAGAAAACCTATGCATAATAATGTTAAACTGAATACTTGAAACGATATAGTCAAAAGTTACTGCATGATTTAGTAAATATTAATCTTCTTCTGTCGATAATAATGCCTTAACAAGATGCTTTTCGTTCTGCTCCGTTCAACATTTCGAAACTTAAAATGCATTCAATTGAATAACATCCTTGAACATTCCTAATCAATTTTAGATGACCAAAATTTGCCATTGATTCTTCCCATAGGTCTACTCCAAATATTCAAACTATGTGAAGTTCGGGATTTCATCTGCCAATAAGGGGATTAATCTCATTCCCTAGAGAGATTTCGGTTCCCACGTCTTGCATTCGAAAGGGTCACGTGTCACAGCCAGGGATCCTTTTTGTGTTCCAAATTTCCCTTTCATATATATACAATGAGGACGTCATCTCTTTTCATCAACGACGAGATGGGAAAAGTTACGCTCGGAGCAATTTACCCCCATTTTTTTCTTTTCTATTTTTTAACCGACTATACTTTTATAACTGTAGAAACGGCACACGCGAGTAAGTGTATGCGTATCGGTTAATATATGTCAACATGCAATCTAGTAACGGATTTTGATTCTTAACGGTTCTGCACCGATAACGTTGGTGCCTTATGCCATCTGCTTGACACTCCTACCATCTGCTTGATTAGTGCAGATGGCCCGAACACACAATAAAATGCTGATATATATATCCTTATATCTATAAAACATATTTATTGATAGAGGACGATGTAAAATATCTTGCATATTGCGATAAAAAAAATATAAAAAATAATTTATTTTCTGCTTCGTCAACTTTACCTATATTAGATAATTGACAATGCAATTTCCTTGAACAAATATCTAAGTTGAGGACTTCGTTAAGAATAACCTGTGTATGGTGATAGCAAAACAAACATGATGCTAGCGTGACACGTGACCAATTTGATATAACTTCATCCTATTGGATGTTAAGGGGAAAAGTGTAATTTTATAAATTTTGTTTGCACAAAGCTACTTTTTTATAGATATAGTTACCATTTTATTCCTTAAATTCGCTGGTAGACGTTTTGGTAACTTTAAACTTTTAAATTAAACAAAAAGTGGAGGAAAATTTTGTTTAACATAATTATTTCTCCCTCATAACTCGCTCGCTTCACAACGAAGCAACATTTACAGGGATATATGCCCCGTTTAACAACTCTATTGTTTTTCTTTCCATCGTAATTTGATATTTTTAGCATTAAAATTCGTACAGAATATAGAATGTCAATGAAAAAGTAATATCAATCACAGAATTTTGGTGAAAAAATTTATACTGAGCATAGACTTTTAATCGAAAACAAGATTTGAAGTTTTATGTATTTGAATAATTTTGGCAATCTAATAAATATGCAGCATATTTATTAGATTGCCAGAGTAAATTAAATGTATAGAAATTATGATTTTTTTCCATTTACGGCAAAAAATGATAATTAAACTGCTCTCTCCATTAGCTATCACGTGTCACAGCAAGAAATTTTAGGAAAAGGAATTCGCTTGAATGTAACTATTCATAACTCACAAAATTCAATAAAAAAAAAAGCGCAGTAGCGGAGGGCCATGATTCAGAAGGGAATATTAGCATGAGCTGTTATTAACAAACATGCAACCGGTAACAAATAATCTATGTACAGGTAAACCAGGTGGTTTCCGTGTCAAATGACTCAGGTGAGCGATATGACGTCAGTTGTTCATCTCTGGACATTCCAGTATATTCACCAATGACTCATATTGTTTAAATGAACAGGTATATTTTACCTTTTACGACTATTATTTAGTCTTATAACAGAAAACAAATTATTTTAAATGATAAATAAACATTTTAATTGTATACAGTAATTGTTTTTATTATATAAAGTTTACTTCATAAGCTCTTTTACGAATGAAATTTTAAATAATAAAAAAAATTAAAAAATCAATGTTTTGGGTACACGTGGAAGAGATCGACTTACACATCTATTTCTGGATTAGAAAGACAGATGATATAATAACAAAATAAAATGACTATAATACTTTTCATGTCTTAATGACAGAAACTCTCGAAATTATGTAAATTAAAGTTTAATAAATTGCAATGATCTATTAAGATCATATAAATTATTATATCTTATTGAAAAGATATAAAAATATAATTTTCTGAGATAAATATGGCTCGGAGTCACGATTTGGTCCTTTCTAATAAAGTGTAGTTATATATAAAGTGTCTCAAAATTTTTGCAGAGTATCTGCAGAAATTTTGAGACATAATTTAATAGGTTTTTTTTATATGCAGAAATTTCGAGCTGTTTGACGAATAATCGATACAGCTGTTTGTAGAAATAGGTAATTGTTAAGAAATTAATGCACGTTTGTCGTCAATCATGCGGTGGCGAGAAAAAATTAAAAGTTTTATTTGTAAGAGTCGTGCACGACTATGAAAGGAAGACGATTCTTTATGATGCATCATCAATCATTGTCAAGCGTTAGAAGTATTGTCCTCACCATTCAGCGAGTTAGTGAAGTCTAAAGAGATCGCAGTTTTGGGCGGCGAAAGATCGACTCTATTCCAAGTGGATATTGATGGCTCCTCCCACGAGACCTTCTGACTAATTTGCGGCCCAAAGCTGTGGATATATCTCGACCTTCTTAATTACGCTTCTCTTCTGTTTTATCCCTTCCCAGTTCCTGTTGTATCTTTTTTTTTTATAAGTCCCCTCTCAGTTAAGGTCGCTGACTGCTATGTGGTTTAGACACGCCAGTCGAAAGGGAAGTTTTTGACAGATATCACCTTGTTGACGTTTATATAAAAAAAAATATATATATATATATAATAAAATGACGGAAAAAGTGTTCTGTACCAGGTGGCATCGTTGGAGGGAGCTCATAATGCACCACAGTAAAGGTTCTTTGTTAGTGCCATGCACTGCTGCTTTGCGCAGATGTTCGACAAAACCAGTGACCGTTAGCCTGATGACGTCATGTCTCGTCACGTGTTTATCCGAGTTGATTTAACCTTTGCTACGTTCCGTTTATTGTCGGTTTATTTGAACATCTGTTGGATTCTAACCTTAGACCATCATCGTATTTTTATTAAGTTTAGAAAACCGCGATATTTCTGTTTGTAGCAACACTTTTCTTTTCCATCGACTTGTAGAATTTGATATTTTCAACAGCATTTTAAAATTAAATACAACAATAAATTTGATTTATATTTAGTTAAAACTAGATATTTTTTATTTCCTGTAGCTTTAATCAAGAAACTTTTCTCAATGGCAACAAGTAAAAGAGACGAACTCAATTTTTTAAATTCCAATAACATTACTAATAATTGAAATTCGCGAAACTTATTCGAGTTACAAAATTATTTGTTTTTATTGTTGAATTTCAAATATAAAACAGTTTTAGATTCGAGTAAATTTTAACTGTTTAATTTTATTTTTTGTGTTTCTAAAGTACTTTTGTATTATTCGAATGTTGAATTTTGTATTATTTTTATTAGTTTAGATTTTGTAAACCAAATATCACAATTTCTGCTAATTTATCTCAATATTAACAATTATATATATAAGAAAAAATTTCAGTGGAACGATAAAAATTAAAATATAGCAAAGAAACAACAATAAAACGAATTTAAATATGGCAAATGAGACACGCTTTATTTTAAGATGACAATGAACCATTGTAGAAAGTCTATAGTAGGGAGTTTCTTTTTTTTGCATTTGTATTCTTCCCCTTCATTCAAATAGTGAATTCTGAAGGGTATTTATCGTCGTTCCCTCATCCCACCGCACGCGAGTGCCACGTGTCTAACTGCTACTGCGCATGCGTTTCAGGAGGCACATCTTATCAGCAGCTTGCGCCACCTGCTTGGGGGAATGGAGAGGAGCAGCTGGTCCTATACTGAATGGTTTGATTCTGAAGTGGGATGTAACTTAATCATTGTATACTTCCTTTTTAGTGTTGTAGTCCTTCATGGTTTGCCGTAAATCTGTTCAACTGTTTCGATATAAACACTCCACAAGAGTCATTACGCTAAGGACCTCTAGGAAAAGTTATCGAGTCCTTTGATATTCAAAAATTTCTGTTAGAAAATTGCTGTTAAACTAGTTTATAAAGGAAACCAAATGGGTACTAAAATGGTATTGATAGAGTATTAATAACTTCTTTGGTAGGGATAATGATAATATATGCAAACTTTAAATATTTGCAATAATTATTGCAAGTATCCAAAATGAATATCAAAGCATTATTAGTAGTAAAAATATTTTGGATTTCTCACTAAATAATCGCTTAAAATGAGGCTTTTAGCTCCGAAAGAACTTCTGTTTGAATTCTAAACATTTGTTATCTGATGCCAAAAGGTGCGGGAAGGCATAGAAGTGACCCACATCCGTTTCTTCCCCATTGTCTGACGTCAGCCATCCCATCCCTGGTCAGCTTTGTATCCACCATATATCGTGTGAGCATCGCTGGTTTTACACACGTATCTCTACTCACACGAGTATTTCCTTTGATATATCAACCAAATAGCCTTCTATCCTTTCATCGTAGTACATATCTTTTATCCCCCTCTTTCTAATTTTTATTTTTATAAACGTGCGAAAGGATATTTATTAGAGTACATAGAATATCAATATACGTGATTTTTCTTAATTGTCTAAAATAATCGATGCAGTCCAGGAATTCATCTTCATTTTTTGACTGATGTGTCAGGGAATGAACAGATGGTGTCTTGAAACTCGGCAACAACCAATAGAATTGCCTTTTGTTGGTCAGTCACGTGATCTTTCAGGGAGGGTGGATTATGACAAATGTTTACAGATCGCTGTCAGGAAAGAGTGACCTGACGGATAAATAAAATTTATGATTGTAGCAAACTTAATTTTAACAGCTTTCCAGAGACGATTTTAAATAACTGTTACCATATATCGTATCGTAAATACAATTGCGGCCATAAATGATCATTCTAGTACACGTGTCCTGGGATAAGGGCTCTATTGACAGTAGAGAATATATGTCTTTTTATGTCTGTAATAGAAAATGAGAACCAGTGCAATAATATTAATCGAATTTATAACAAATTTTTGGAAGATTTATCAAGGGTGGTTAATATTTTATTTCAAAGCTTTACTTCCTAAAAGGTTTGCAAATTATTTCTGTTTTGAAGGTATTCAGTAATAAGTTTTATGTATTTCTATATAATTTAATAGAATAGTTTTTAGAGATCAACCAAATTGTTTTCTCTTTAGATTTCTTTTATGGCTCATTTTTCCTTATTTTTTAACTTCTTTAGATTTATTTTTCGAATTTTCTCAATAGTAGATTATTATACTATCAAATTGCTTACTTATTTCTTTTAAAATTCTTATTATTCCATAATTCTGGATCCAGTATGTTTTTAAAGAAGTTAAAAGCATAATTTTTCCTTCTTTTAACAGTGGGCATCTAATTTCATAATTTAAAATATTATTGGTATTGTTCATCAGATTACTCGTAAAAATAAAATGTTTGTGAAAAATTACTCTTAAAAGAAGACTGAATAGAATTTAAGCAAAAATAAACTTGCAAATCGGAAGAGTTTAAATTATCGGTTATAAGGGACGGGAGGAACCGCAGACCTTTTTTTAAGGGAAGAAACAGATTTCAAAGCCCAAAGCGGGCTCAGCAGACTTCACGCCATTAACGGGAAGTGACCTTTCACCTCACATCCTGTCTCCCTGGCCGTACCATTCCAACTTCCGATTGTAGCTGAGCGCTGAACAGTAATCCTTCTCGCCATTCCCCCGTTTTCTGCCCTCTTTTCGTTAACAATGCATCGTGTATGTGCTCCGGTCGTTGTTGTTGTACTTTCACTACATCTGTTAAACAACTTTCGCCGAAACTCAGAAGAAAGTTATACAAAATTCACCGGCAAATTCGATTTCGCTACTGAAAATCTAAAACCTATTTAAAAAACGAGAAGAGAAAATAACTCGAGCAATAAAATAAATTCCCCATTTTAAGTTGTTTTATTTATTAGCAATTCTTGAAAGAATTTATTGTGATCGCATTCTTTTTGTTTTCCAAGAATTTGTTATATTGGAAACAAAAATATTTCAGTATGATTTGTTTAGTGAAATATGGCCATTCAATCCGCATCCAGCTGCATGCTAATCAGGCAAACAGAAACTGTTTCGTCATAACAACTCCAATGCACGCGCTACCATCCGGTGACGTCACAATGGCGCGTGGCGTTGTCTATTGTTAACTGCGCTTGCGCCTACCGGCAGATGTCCCCCTTGTTAGTTGATTTCTAATAATTAGCTGCGTGTATAAATCTACTTTTCTTCTTCTCTTCCTCGACAATTTTATTTTTTGCATTTTTTTTATTTCTCTTTAAAACACAATTTAAAATAAAAATATAGCAAAATTATCCAATCGGTATTAATTAATTTTCAAAGACTTAATTTGAAATAGTCAAATTATAAAATAATCACTCATTGGATAATTTTAATTAATAATAAAAATTAGCATTTTGGTTATCATTATTATTATTAAATGTAGTTTTAAAGCAATCTTATCATTTTCCTCAATTATTTCGATATTTTGTTAAATGTTATAACATGAGTTTTATCCAATTAGAGTTAACAACGTTTATTAAATATTAGATAAACATCCGGTGGGAACTGACTTCGTTTTATTAAAGTATACTTTCTTAATTTTATTTAAAATTAAAATTTAATTAATATTTATATATTTTATAATTTTGTCCACTTTTCAAATGATCACATAAAAAAAAACTTTAATATTGAAAATTATCCAATTAAATTTAACATATTCCCAGTAATATTATTTAATGTTTAGTTTTAAAATTATAATTAAAACAACAACTCTTATTGGATAATTTTAAAAACTATTTTGAAATGAAAAATCCGAAATTAATAAATGGAATGAAAATTTATTAGAAACATGAAATTTAATAATCATAATTTATATTTTATCACATTTAATTTTTATAAAATTAACTTTTATTACATCAAACAAACAAAGACTACTATAAAAATTAACCAATTAGAGCGAATTCTGTTGATCTCATTAAGATTTTTATAAGTCATTTTAAATTAATTATTTGTAAAGACGGATTTTATTGATTAAAGTCCGTAATATATTTATTTATAGGGATTAAGCTCTGATTTAGTATTTTATTGCAATAAAACGACTGGGAATAAATCTTATTGTAAAAAAGAGTCATTAACTTGTAACCAAATTAATTGATTGAAATTCGTTTTAGAAAACTGGTCACAAGTTAACAGCAAGTTAATACTTTAATGGATTAACAAAAATCCATTAAAGTATTATAAACTTACGAATCGTATGTCAAAAGTGAAATTTCTAGGATTTAATACCTTCCATTAAATAGAATAGATATCCCATTTTGCACATATGCGGGTCGAGAGGGAAATAAAGGTCGTAGCCAGGTATATTACTTTCAGAAAGGATAATAATTAGAACTGTTGCTTTACTTTCAGGAAGAATATGTAAAATATATATATATAATTATTTACTTTTAGAACCTCTATATAAATTATAAGATTTTTTCTTCTTTATAGCGTAGATACAATTCAAAATACTAATTTTGTAGAGTGGTATAGAATATGTAGGATAAATTACAATATTAATTAAATTTTAAATTAAGAGCTCTCGTTGCAATGGAATACAGTAATTCTTTGTTAAAAAACTGTTGAATGGATTTTGATAGATCCTCTCTTTAATTAAAAACTCATACATTTATATATTTTAAATCTGGAAGTAGTGAAATTTATATCGTTTGAAAAGAAAATACTATTCCAGATTTAAAATTCCAATATATACCTTATAAATTCAATAATGAATTTTTATAAGGTATACGGAAGCGTCGAATTCAACATTCTTATGTGTTTATTAGGAAACCTTTTTATATAAGCGAATTCCGGGCTTTGTGGAGTTTACGAAATTTGCAATTCAAAATACGAAATTATATGGAAAAAAAGTCAACATAAGCAAATTAGTAATAGCACACGCAATATGGGATTTACGTAAATATTTTATAGTTATATCGTTTATATTTATGGATATTTCAAAATATCAAAATGTGTATTTAAATTAGTTACATGTGATTTAAAAGTTTTGTTTGTATTTATTTATTAACATTTGTAAGACGAGTGGCGTAAACGTCTCCTACCTGTTCGTCTGGCCAGGTAGACAGACAGACCTTTGTGGAAAACAGACGGTGAAGTGCCGGTTTGATGTTCACGTGACCATTAGGGTGGAGCCAAAGTGACCACGTGACTAAGGGCGGGTTAGATAAAGGCCGAGTAGAGGCGTCGGTCCGTTTCCTTTCCGATGAGTGCCATGGTGACTTGAACGCCATGCCCCGAGGGTTCCTAGTGAAGAGGTATGGAAAGCCCGTTGCCGTCCGTAGATATTCGGACGAAGATAGAAGTGACACCAGTTCTGACCACGAAACGGGCGATGTTCTTTCTCCTTTGTCACAAAGTGAACCCCTGGCTCTTTATATCTCCGAGTCAGTTAGCACCACTCCACCTCGACTGTCTGCATCTCCCACTACACCTCAATGTCCATCGAAAAAGAGATCTACGCAGGATAACGAGAGGAAAGTCAAGGCCGCCAAGAAACATAAAGTCACTAAAAGATTGAATTTCGATGAAGATAAGACGTCGCCAGTTTCGGGGACATTTATCAGGGATCCCGACAGCGACGATGATTTACCAGCTGCCGTCAGAAGAGGTGACATCGACCCGAGCCTGAACGTAGTAGTAGTAACAGAGGAAGCTAGAGCCGAATTAGCAAAGATAGAGAATAAGATTGGCGATTACGTTTGCCAGCTGTGCAAAGACCACTTTCAGGATGCGTTCGGTCTTGCACAGCATCGTTGTTCGCGTATAGTGCACGTGGAATACAGATGTCCCGAATGCGATAAAGTATTCAACTGTCCGGCCAACTTAGCTTCTCACCGACGTGGGCACAAACCCCGTCCTCTAAGTTCCAACGCTGGAAAAGTGCCTCAGCCCAGCAGACTCTTACCATCCAACCTCAGCGAATCATTCAAACCTCCTCCCGGTGACCTGAGCGATTCCGACAGTATACGCGATTCGCCGTCTCCCAACGAAGATAGCAACTTACCATGTGACATCTGCGGTAAGAAATTCCGACGCTTATCCTATCTTAAGAAACACGTTATGAGTCATAATGACTTAAAAGAAGGAACTTACGTGTGTCACTGCGGACAAACATTCAATAACTTGGCAGATAGAACAAATCACGCTTTACTGCATTCGGGAGTATTGCAAAATTCCGAACAATCGACTAACCCAGACAATTGCGATCTCTACCAGTGTAAGTACTGCACCAGCACTTTCTACAGTTCTCCCGGTCTCACTCGACACATCAACAAGTATCATCCAAGTGAAAATCGACAAGTGATACTGCTACAAGTTCCGTCTGTAAGAACAGCGTCAAGTTAAGTCGGGGACCAATTTCTGTATAATTTATTTATTTATTAATCATATCCTATTTATATAAAGCACTCGTGTCGTTCCAATAGTTAGTTTGTGTCGATAGTGTTCGAAGAGCACTCTGAATTCATTGTGCCAATGCTAGATTTGTATATAGGGTGCCGAAAGTGTCATTTTTTCATGAATAACTTTTATCCGTCAAGTTAGTCTATGTGATTTTTTCTCGAGTGTCGTTCTCTTCTCTGAAATATTAATTTTAGCTATCTGAAAACATTATAGCTATTTTATTCATAACTATATTAGAAATGGTTCTTTAATTTTCTAACTATACTCATAACAAGCTTAACTTTCTAGAAAGACAAAGGAAATCGGTTAAAGTAATATAATATATTCTTCAGTTTTAGGTAAATATTAGGATAATATTTACTAGTCAAAATATCACTTATATAAATACGAATTTATAATTAATATCGGTAAAAATCTTTAAAAAACCAATAATTTTCTTTTCTTGATAAAAATTCAAGCTATTAATTTTCAGCATATCTTTCTTTTGTTTCTAGCTTTTACTCCTCAAACTTTCCTCATAAAAATGTTGTTCACGAGTTTTACATCTGTCGCTTGCTCCAAATCAAATTTGGACCACGTGATAGTTCCAGAGCCATTGTTCACTCTAGTCATGAGATTTTCGATAATTCTAGTCATCTAAAAATGAATAAAAAAACAAGGAAAAATAGTTTTAAAAAATCTTCTGAAAGAGAAAAATAGTTTCATTCCTGTTTATACATATATATAATTATTTACATATACAGTATATAAATATACAAATATATTATTTGTGAATAATCTAGTCAAAACGATTGAAATATTATTTATACTAATCTTTAATTAATTAATTTATTTATATTATTTATTCTTTCTTTTAATTTTTTGCCTTTTGTTAAGTAATAAGATAATTTGTTGATTTTCGAGAAATTTAAAGAAAAATCAGTTTTGAATATTTCCTGTCATGTAGCTAGCTAAATTTAAAAAGTAGCTATTGTCTGACTATTTAAAGTAACTTTACAGGAGAGAACTATTAAAATAGCTGCTTGTAGTTATTGTTCACAGTTAAGTGAATAAACCATTAAATTAAGACATTAATTTGAGAAATCGTTTTCTAATTTTGGAAAGGAAAATTGATAGCGAATGTATAAAGATATATTTATTTAAATATTTCGTTATTTGATATTTGTGGCCTGAAAAAGTCTTCCTGGAAATGTAGATAATAAGAATTATCGATTTATTTATATATTTACCGTTTAGTTGGATAATGTTTGAGAAACTGGAATAAAATTAGTTTTACATTATTTGAACTAGTTCAATTTTAGTTAAACAAATAAAATCGAAGATACCTCATAAACGTTCAACTGTTCGGAACTTCGACATAAATTTCGTAAAAATCAAATTTGATTTTGAATTTTAGAATATATATATATAATATATATAGACTTATGTAAACATGTAAGTAGTAAATTAGATAGAAATCAATTTTGGGCGGAGGCCCTTTAATCCGTGAAAGCAGTGCCATAAGCATTCCTCCCAGCCTTGTATATGTAAGGCCTTTTATTAGATATCGGCATTTGTATTCATAAACAGGCGTTATACATGAGTCCTTTAAAGTGTGAGAGCTGGCGAGTGAGGTTTTTTCGGTGAGGGTTCCTGTTTTCTCTGAATCTAGGCGTTAGGTAAGTCCTTTATGTGTTGAAGGCTTTCATGCGGTAACTGTTCCTCCTGTTTGGGGTTACTGAATGCTACATCTTTGTAGCGAGATTTGAGCTTTCGTGTATGCCATGTTAGAGCATTTGTCAGATGCTAGAATACGACTATTATTCGATTAAATCTGGAACTTTATGGCCACAAGTTCCTTTAAATCTTTTTATGGGGGGGTCATCTTAGATTTTAAAAATAAATTAAGCATTTGGGCTTTTCTATAACTTTTCAAAATGTTTTCGAGCCCATTTAGGAGATTTGTCTCTGCATCTGCCGATTTTATTTTTCTCTTCTTTTTTTTCATTTAGAGCCTTTCTTGATGGTTGGTCTTACTCTATCATATACATTGAGCCTCGTTTAGACCTGTTTACATGTTCAAGGGACTCATTCAGGCGCCTAATCGATCGGAACTTGTAGAAACCAGGCATGAATGCATATTGTTAAAAAAGGTAAACCTCAGTAAACGGATCTTAAGATACAAAATACGCTTATACGTCAACTGATGTCGTTATGTTTGTAGTGTATAGGAACTCGAGTTGTGGTGAAATATTGTTATCGATTCCCTGTGTGCTAATTATCTGGATAATGTTTGACTTCCCGATCAATATCTAGTTGTCCGAAGCATTATGTTCATCGCCTGTTGGCTATTCTGTCGTCATTTCTTAATGTTGACCTGTTTTCTTATCTGCACAATTGCACTGTTTCAACATGTTAAAAATATTATAAAAAATATAGGGGCCTATATATTTATATTCAACCTTTGATATAAAAAAATTGCATGGTAAAAACCCGTTGTAACCGATAATGTTTAATGTTTAGAAGGGTTAAAAATATTTTTGAGAAGATAAAAAAAACATATCCGAAAACACGTCCATAAAACTCAAAAATAAAAAAAATATATATATAGATATATTTAAGTGATTTTTTGAGACCAAAATTACGATTAAGCGGACTGATGACTTTTGACACAGGGTCTAACAAAAAAAAACTAAATCATCAGTTCGCTAATCCACACGCGCACATCTCTATGAGGATTAAGTTAATCCTATATCTCTTCTTAAGCTTATCTTTGTATATAGGATTATATAAATAAACGAATAAGGAATATATATATATATATATATATAGTATATAAATATTTAAAAAAATCGAACAAACTTATGATCGTGCCTTTACTATTGAAAGGAAATGGTGTCCAACATATCTCTCTAGAAAAAAAGAAAGAAAAAAAAAACGTCCACTTATTCTTAGAATATCACCAATTGTGTCTCGTCTTAGTTTAGTGATGTCGGAAATTTATGTGCTGTACTTTTTAATCTATTTAATCTCATATACACAAGCCCAAATTTGGGATGAGTATGTTTCTAGTCATTTTTAGAAAAACCGATGGAGAATCACAAATCTATAGGTAAAAGTATATGTTGTGTAACGATTATTTAATGTATCTTACTATCATTTTAAGTTTAGATGAATAAAGCTTTGATATTTGCAAGAATTCTTATTGATTTGTTATTATTTACAGAGCTTTTAATTAATTAATCGAAATCGAAGTTGGAAGAAATATTTAAATTTTTCTCTTTTAAATAATTCTGAATTTTTAAATTTCCATAAGAGACATTTCGACGAGTAAACACATCACGCGGATACGTTGCTTTAAATATTATCATTTTAACTAGATAATTATAAGCGTGTCAAGCTTTCATCAGAGATTCTGTCGTTATGCTATCTGTTACATTCAATAAAATAGATTGTTGAACGTCATCACCGTTTATTTTTCATCATTTTAACTTTTTCAAAACTCAATGTAAAAAAAGTAATGCATGCATATATATCACGATCAACACTTATTTTTATTTAAAAATTAAAAATAAAAATTAATTATGAATATTTAAAGTTATATAATTAACATTATATAATGATTACCATCTCAGTCATTCTATAAATAGCTTAATTATTTTTAAACAATATTTTTAGCACGCTTAAGAATTTCGTAATTATTTTATCTTCACAGAAAATTTTTTTATGTAATTTTTAATTTTCTTCGAGATTAATTAAGAATTATCGTAGAATTACGGTGTTCAGCCGGTAGCCAGAATGCCTTAACTCATTATCGCAGTTATAAAAAAAAAAAAAAAGTCAAAAGTAATAATATTGGTATTTATAAACTTTTATCTGATTTTAATTAAATTATTTGCAGTTCTTCTACTTTTGTATGCTACTAATTAAAGTTGTTAACAGAAACTAATTAAAGCAGGTAATTTCAGTATTTTTTCCCCTCTGTATTTATAAAAATTTCGATTTATTCTAATTTTTAATTGAAAATTAATCATTTTTATTAAAAATTTAATTAATCAATCTTTTTGTTGTTGAAATTCAATTTCTAGACTTGTTTTATAATATCAAAAAATGTTTAAATTAGATAAATTCTTACTATTAAAACTGAATCGATAATAGATTTTATTGTTTTAAAGAAATTTTGTTTTTCTTTAGAAGTAACAAAAATTTCATAATTTAAGGTATAAAGTAGAGAGGAATAAAATCAATAATTTTTCTAAATAATTGGAAATTTTATTTTTTTATCATTTGAAAAACAATTTCTTTTTTAATAGTTAAAATAAATTAATATAAATTAATTAAAAAAATACTGAAAAACAGTTGAAAATAAAATTTTATAATCTGGCAACACGTAGGGGAAAACCGCCTATATTGGACCGCCGCTTAAATCGGACCGTCCGCATAGAATTTTGTAGTCGGTGGAATATTGCATTTTGGTGTCATCAACTTGAACAATTTAAGCGCTTTGCTACATAAGTAAAAAATGGTGGTTGTATGAGTGCATGCTGCGTTGTTATTTGAATACTTAAATTCCTTGACTGCTTCATCTAATTCTACAGTTCTGAATCTAAGCCTGTGGAGCTACTAACTGTAATCAGATTTAAGTCCCGTCTGTAACTATGCAAATAGTAAATAATTGTAACTAAAATGGCATACTTTTAATCAATGATTTATAACATTTTTTCTTGGCCTAAGGGAAGGAAGGGAAAATGGCGTAATGTCTTAAATTGGACCAGTATTAATGTCTTATATTGAACCGCTCATAGTCATCTGGTCTAATTTAAGCCAATACCATAAAATTAACTTTAAAACGGTTTTATGAAGTTGTAATGCATTAAATCAAGTAATGGGCCTATATATATTTTATTCGGAATGCGTAAGTTAAGCAGAATTATGTAGGGCCTACAATTTACTTTTATCTTTCACTTTCTACAGATGACATCAAAACGAGGTAAATATGCCTGGGAAGAAGAGTAGATGGAAAGGACTTTAACTGCCTACAAAAATGGGAATATGGGACTAAATAGTGCAGCTCGCACCTGTAATGTCTCGAAAGCTACATTAAAGAGGCGCATTGATGGTACCAATATTAATGCTGTAGAACACAAGCAGGCATTTGGAAGAAC
>WUQG02106913.1:0-25497 GCA_011317285.2 Androctonus mauritanicus | reverse complement strand
TCTTTTGTTAAATTAAAAATTAACAATCAAATTAAAAATTGTAAATTAATTTTTAATTACAACATTAAAAATTGTTTGTAAAGCTCCTCCCATAATCATTTATTTCTGTTTATTCTTAGTACTTTAGATACTATTCATTTATTCTTATAGGTACTGTTATGATATTTTGAATTGCAGAGAATTTTTTGACATTGATACTTGTACTTATTATTGTTACAATAACATATGCAGTGGCACATGATGAAACCTTGTTGGGACCCAGAGGAGAATCATGATGCTTTCCGTAGCATACTACTAAAAACAGATGTCCTGATCTGTTTCAGAACGGTCTGTGGTTGGTTCAAAACACTCAGAATGTGTATTGGTTTTGGCGAAGTTGCCCATAACCTGTGGTAGTTGCCTGATGACAGCCATGAAGCAAAATAATGTTGAACATCAGTGTTTGTCATTTGGAACTGATTACAACACATTGTGGCTGTTTTTTTCAGTCATTGTGAGATTTCAGTGTTTGGGCATAAAATAGCTAAATATAGATAGTTAAATTATATAAATATCTCTGAAGTAAATATAAATAAACAATTATTTTTAGAAATTTAAAACAAATTTTAAGTATATCGCTATTTTTTTAATTTAAATAAATAAATAAAATAAATTCATATCATTTTGTATTTTTGCAATTTCTTACTGTATCTAACATTGTTTATCTGGATCCTGAATTTAATTTATTGGATATATTCTTTTAAAAGTTATTATGATTAAAACCATAAATAATAATACCATAAATAGCACTATCGTTGTCTGAAAATGAATTAAAAACCAGAAAGAACCATTATTATCTTTACTAAACTTTGAACTTTTTCAAGTACAAGTAGTTCTTGATTTACTATGGGGTTCAATAAGGTTTGAATCGTGATGTTATAAGTTGAAGTGTTAGAAGTTAGTAGTGGAAATGACCAGAATTTATGGATTGCCCATTACTAATATTTATTATTACACTCTATTTCATTGTAATAAACTTAATGAATACAAAAATATAAGATATGAAAAGAACCAAATATGAAAAGGATGCTTTCTATATATCAGACCATTTTCATGGATTTGTACCCAAGTGAATTGCATTGACCAAATCACAAGATTTACTGATTATATCATCATCATAACTATGAATGATTAAAACTCAAGGGCATCATAAGCCAATGAATACTTGTATTTGTTTCAAAAATTAACATTTATGTGAAAAAGAAAATTCTTTATTTTAATAAATTTATCATCATATCTAAAACTCATATATACAGGGTGTCCCACATAAAACCAGTACGCCTCACATACCAGTTAATCATCTCTAGTCAAATTGTTTGTGAAGTGGCAACACTATCTTGAAAGTTGGCTACACTTCATTTTATCGGAAAGGGCATGAAGCATAACGTTTTTATGTGGGACACCCTATATTAGAAAAAATATAAATTTTAAATAAATTTATATTGTTATACCAAACACATCATTAAATATTGATTTTATTTGATGATATTTGATGATAAGAATTTAATTAGACATATTGAAAACCCTTTTTTTGAATAAAAACATTATTTCTAATGATAACTAACTAGAATCTTTTGGGCAATTTAAAATAATAATTATATGAAACAGAATAACTTGCAATAAGTATACAAAAATAGAGAACCATAGAGAAAAAATTCTAATCAAAATTCTACTAAATGATAATCATAGGTAACAAGACAAATATATATTCTCTGTATATGTACTATTAAAGATTCCTTTTTAATTTAAATTAATATAACATGTTTTTATATGTAAAGGTGTATTCAGATTATTATAACAAATAATATATATTGTTTAGAAATATACATAATTGTATACAGTTCATTCTCTTCTAATACGATTTGCTCTAACATAAACAAAATATTGTATTCTTGACTCATAACATATTAAAATAACAATTCTGTGCTGTATATTAATTCAAAAAATTTCATATAAAATTCTGACAGATAAAAAAACAAAAAAGACAAAATAAAATTAGAGAATAAATACAAGAAAATGTAATATACAATGATACAGAATAAATGCTTTTTTATTGGTATAACTTTGTTAATATTTTATATCATTAAAAGAATTTTTTTATTTTGTATCATTGTATATTGTGATTTCCTGTATTTATTTAATTATAATGAATACAGCCAAATCAATAAATTAAAGAAATTATAGTACTAGTTTCAGTTAATTCTTTTAATAATAATAATGGTGATGATATCATAATTGAACTACAAATTAATGGTGTGTTAAATCTTATCTCTAAATGTAATTGTTCAGTTATCAGTCATGTAGCAGAAATAAATTTGGATAAATGTTTATTTATATTATAGCAGTTTTAATAGTTATAATAATCTATGTTATTAATATAATAATATAATACATTATTATCATTATTTTTCAGTTTAAAACTGAATGATTTTGCCTAAAAATTACTTAATCATTGGAATGGAATTGATGTTCCATTAATTAAAACAGATATAATGTTTTCACGTTACACAGTTTCTGGCTATAGGGAAATAAATTTGTATATTTTAAAACTGTTAAATATTTAAAAAACATATATAACCTACTTTAAATTTTACTTATATAATCTATTTTTTTATGAGGAATACAGTTATGAATGCTTTGAATATAAGTGTTTTTTCATATTGTATATTTATTTAGTCTTGATAATCCTTGAAGAGAAGAATATTTCCACATGAAATTATAATTTAAACCAGATAGATAATTTTGAGATGGTTATTAACAAAATTGAAATAAAATATAATATTGTAAATTCACATCTCTAGTGTGTTTTAATTATATTTGTAATTTGCTGTTTAATATTTTTATTATGCAATTGTAGAGTATCATATAATAATTGCACAGGAGCTGTCTGGCTTATATAAGATTTTACAATCCTTGCAATATTATGTAAGGCTAATTCACCTTCATAAATTATTATATAATTATAGGTAGTCTTTACCTTATGACTGCTTTGATTTATATAACCACTTGTACTTACAATGGTAATATAATCAGTAAATTCTGTGATTGGTCAATGCAATTCCATGTGTTCAATGGTCAAATGATCTGATATATGGAAAGTATCCTTTTTTGTGTTTGATTATTATAGATTTGTGTTCTTTATGCTTATTAAGATATTGTATCCTAGTAAATATTAATGATGAAAAATCAATAAATTTTGGATATTTACAACTTACTACCATTCAACTAACTAACATCTTCCTGAAGTTGAGGACTATCTATAAATAAAATTTCCAGACATCATATGTTTTATTTAGCCACTTATAAAGCAAGAGATTTGAATTTAATTAACAGAAAATCATAGTATGATATTTATTTCTAATCTAAATCGTATTATGATAGTTGTTACATCAATATGATATCTTACTGTTGAAAATTAATTGTTTATAGTAAATTAGCTACTGCTCTTATTATTGTTCTGTGTTAACTATTGCTCTAATACTGTTATGTAAAACTGTAGTACCCTACTAAAAATTATAAAGATAATTTTAAAAATATTTTGCTTGTCAAAATTTTTTATGTTATGCATATTCAATCCATAAGTTGAGTTCATGTATCTCCATTTGAAGTTTAGTTACATGTTAAATTATGGCAGTTATAAATAATAATTTATTTTATATTATTTTAGCATTTTCCTATGTATCGACCATCAGATGAAATCTGTAATGAACCAGATAGTGCACCATCAAATATAAAGTCACAATCTTTCCGTGAAAAATGGGAGTGTTTATCTAAAGAAGCATCTAATAAGGTAAGATCTATTAAATTATGGCTAATATATTTATCATATAAAATTATTTATATATTCCAAATTCAATTAATATGACCTGTATATTTTGTTAGATTATTAAATTATTAAATCCTCGCATAATTTTCACTGGTCATACTCATTATGGTTGTCACATTATTCATGACAAAAATATTCCTGAGTGGACAATACCATCTTTTAACTGGAGAAATATTAATAATCCCAGCTTTATATTAGTAAGTATCAAAATTAATATTTATTTCTGCATATATTTTCTTTCAGTTCTATGATATTAATTTTTAATTTAAACTACTTTTTATAGGCTGTTTTTACACCAGATAATTTTGCTGTCAATAAATGTTACATGCCAAAGGAGAATACTGTAATTATAACTTATATTTTTGGAACTATTTTTCTTTTAGTTTATATATGTTTTAACATTAAAAGTAAAATAAGATTGAATATTTTTAGGAAATATATTAGATATAAATAAATTTCTGAAAAATAATAATGTTGCAAAGTATTCATGGAAAATAAATTATGATATTTAATCAAAATCAGTTTTTTTCATTTCTTTTCCAAAAAGACATATATTATACTACAAAAACTGATTGAAAAATATTTAAAATTAATTTTATTCTCAGCAAATAGTGTTATTTAGTGTGTGATATAAATAGAAATAAATTTTTTTATACCATTGCAATGAATTCACGGTTAATATATGTATTTCCCAATTTATGTAAATAATTGCAACCAAGATTTTATGTAACTTGAATTTTAATAAATTAGAGAAAAACTTTTTTTAACAAAAATTCTAAATCAAAAATTCCTGAGTGGGATGATATATGATTATTGCACTTCCATGACATGGCATCAATTGATCCCTAACTGAAAGGTAGATCATTCCACATGGAACAATACTATATCAGTAATATGATATATAAGTCAACAAACAATATATAAAACCTAAATAAATCAAGTAGTTTAAACTTTTAAATGTTATGAATTAATATGCTTGTAGTTGTAATTTACAAATAAAGTAGATATTTGTTCTGTATGTCAAAAAAAATTATGGTAAACAATTTATATAAAGTCAGATTTATGAAAGTTTGATGTATGTAAACTGAGAAATATCTGTACATTGTATCATATATGTTTATCTGTTTGAATTAATAGATTCATTTTAATGAAATGGAATAATTTTAAATGCCAAAATGTTATAATTAATTATGTTATTCATTGGTTTCAGTAAAAATTCTGAAGAAAATTAAAATTTTAGTAAAATCTTTTGTCCATTGTGCATAAATTCTGGATTCTTTCTATTGTAAATTTGTTAATTTATTCCTTTTTATAAGATCCAAACAGCAAATATTTTTGGATTTGTAAGACACTAGATATGATGGATGGAAATAAACTAAAAATTGGAAATTGTTGCATTATCTAAATTATGATATTTGATAATTGTTATACTGATTACAGACTGACAAACAATTCTTTTAATAATTACTGTATGAAGATTATATAGTTTTAAATTACAGAACAGGAACTTATCTCTAATGAAAAAGCTTTCTAAGAGTTATGTCTATAAGATATTTTAATGAAGCATTTTTAGAGAGAAAGAAAAAATAAACAGTATGTTGAAGTAAATATTTTTGTAAGTTCTTGAAGCCTCTAATAATGCTGTTCTCCATCATTATGAGCATTGGTGGTGATAAATTTGAACCAAAATAGAGAATACTGAGTTAATGATTAAAATCTTTTTCAGTTTCATATTGCAGTTAGTGAATATTCATTTTGTATTTTTCAAATTTAGAAAAAGACCAATTACAATTTGTATATATTATAAATTTAGTTCTGTAGTAAACTGTTCTTGAATCATCATTAATCTTTACACTTATGAAAATATTTTTTTTATTTTATTATAATCTATAAATATAATTCATTCCATATATTTATGAAATTGTCATGTGCAATAAATATTATTTAAATTGTATCTCTGCAAAGTGTTTTTATTGTTAAAAAAATAATCATGTACAGGTGTAACTCTCGATTTACAAAACCTCAAATTACATAGTTTCAAAATTACAAAATTTTTATCTTTATAGATTTTGTTACTATTACACATAGTTACAGGAATTTCTATGTTTCTAGAAGCTTGTGTAAATAAAATAAAAAGACACTACTTGAGAAGTGGGTGGAAACTTCCAGAACTGACCAGCAACACATAATCAAATTACAAACTAATATGGCAGAATCTAAGCCTGGCATAAATCGAGAGTTACCTATATTTATTTTTCTACAAATAAAAGCTTTAACTACAATTTTTAATTTATTGTATAAACAAAAGTATAATATTTTCAACTTGAAATTTCAACTCATTTAAATAAATTTTGTAACAGTTAAAATTTATGCATCTTCACATGGATTAAAATCTCCCTATTATACTTCAATCATAATTATATTCAATCAGTTGTTAAGAATACAATAATTACTTCCAGTTACAATATTTCATTGGAATATTTAGAAATATATATAATCTTATATTATTTTCTAATGTTCAACAAACTGATCATCTCAGTGATTCTATTCTACAAAATAGAGAACAGATGTGCGTTCAATCACTTTCTAGAAAATTACTATAGTTCTTCGGTTTCCCAGAATGTAGGTAGAATAAATCGAAAATTTAAATATAATGAGAAGCACACGTTTATTTTTCATTAATATATAATTTTCTCATTGATAAACTTTTTAAATGAAAACTTTAATATCTTAAAACTAATTGTTGACAATCTTAAAGTTGATTTAAAATTAAAAGTACTGTTGACTAATGCTAGTAACCTGATAACTTTTTGCTATAAAATGCATTAGTAAAATAATAACCAATTTATTTTTTATACAAATCTGGAACATAGTTAATTTTATGTAATGTCAATAATCTTAAGACTGCTTTTTTACTTTCAAAAAGCAGTCTTTTTATGATTTGAAATAAAAAAATTTCAAATAACTTTTTATATTAAATAATTTATTTTTCAAATTAATAATAAATCAAAATATTTTTGATATGAAAATATTATCCTTTTGAATGGGAAAATTTAAATTTTACATTTAAAAATTTTTAACTGCTGGTCTCTGCTCATTCTCTCAACTTTTAAACAATTTTGCAATTGCTTTCTTCATCCTGTTTTTTGCAATTGTTTTCTTCTTCCATTTGCATTCGTTGCGCTTCGTTTTCCTTATATTTCTTGCATATTTTATTCATATCTTCTTCTATTTCTCTACATCTTCTTTCGTTAATTCTGCGACAGAAATCTCTTTCTTGTTCTTTTAATTTCTCTAGCTTGTAAAGACAACAGTTCTTTTCTTCAGAGGAAGAATGTTCAGATGCGAATTCACAAAAACTCGAACATTCCATATCTTTGAGTCCGGAATCAGAATCGCAAATTAATTTTCCTTTTTCTTCGCGAGAATTCAAACATTTTTCTTTTGTGTCACAGTTTGATTTTTGAGAGAAACCTTCATTTTGCGTACAATCGTGCAAAAGTTTATCATTACTGCAAAAATTTTGAGCAAATTGGTCGCAATTTGAAGAAGCGGAAGCGTCTTTCTCATTATAAACGTTTAGTTTTTGATCGTAATGGCATTCGTCCTTCGTAGTATATTTTCCTTTAGCATCCATGTTACAATCATCGTTGTTAGAATCATTTTCGAAGGTTTGAGTCCCACGATAACAAAGATCAGCTTCATCCTTCAGTTGGTTTTCTTTTCTTGTTTCTTCGTTATCGATGTTTCTGCTTTCATTATTCTCGATATTTTTGCTATCATCAGTCGAACTAGACTCTCTGTTTTTGTTACGATTAAAAACTGAGTCCCAGTTGAACATGTTTAGCAATTTATCGCAAACGTTTATAAAGCAAAAACAATGGACGCAAATAAAATTCTTTACTGAGCTAAATGGGAACAATACGGATTATGATGCAAAAGATTCCGTATTGTTATCCGTTATCTTAATATACACAAAAAAAAAAAAAAAAAAATTAATCATGCCGAAATTTAATTGACTATAAATATATTTTAATCTTAATGACTTAGTTTAGACTCATCTTAAATAATATAAAAGAACGTGATCCTATTTTAAACTAATAAATTAAGAAAGAAAAAAAAACCTGTTGCATAAACACATACGTGCTGATAGAAATTTTCTATTTAGCAGTTTTTCCATGTCATACAAGTTTTATTTTTTTGGAAATTTATTTCCATGAATAAACTAACTGTTTAACTATACTGAGAATTTATGAAACTCAGAAATTAGAAATTAAATTTGTTGGCCAGGTGATAAAGCACTTGGAGAATTCAAATATTTCACACGCTAGATTTTTCAGGGGTATCCGGACTCGGTTTATTGATCTTCATCCTTCACTACTTCATTCAATTTCGTTGTGATTGCACAATATATTACCTAGGTAGAAATTCGCATCGGCTATCATTTTTCTAATCTTATCTACAGTGTATTTAATATACTGAATTAATTTTAACGAAGCAAATCTCTCACAATTTAAAATTAGTATGCATTATAATTTTTTCATTTAATTTTTAGTCAGCATTCCAATAGGTTTTGGTAGAAATAGAATTATATTATTACTGTTGGCTGATTCATGAAGAGAAATTTTGAAAACGAAGAGACAGTTTATAAAACTCGTCACCAGTAAAGGTTAAAATGATCATTAATGAAACAAAACTTCACATAAAAGTTCTTCCAATACTGTATTTAATTAGATTAATAAACCAAAATTTTTTATTAACACTATAAATTAAATAAAAATAAAATATAAAGATACATTTTTTCTCTTAGAGATTTCTTTGCAATCATAAAATATATACATCAATGATTTTCAGTCGTATATGAACGAATTTGTTGTTTTAGAGATTTTTTTCAACTCTCTAAAACAGAATTTTAGATGGAATCTCGAGTTCATTTGAAGTTTTGCGATTTTTTTCTTAATAAAATTTCTCAGATATACATCAAAAAATCACAAAGTCGTTCCGTGTAGTGATTATGATGCTTATAGTCGAATGAACACGTGGAAGATCAATGACGATAGCAGTATGTAAAAAGTCGTTCATCTGTAGCTTGTTTCGGTCTAATAAAAAAATTGGAATGCACTAGAAAGTCACGAAATGTAGGTAATGACTATCCTTTAATCGCTTCCTATATATCATATGAGAATTGTCTTGTGTCTCATAGCATGCAATACACTTGAGACAGTGATTTAATTCTGCTCCTACTCAATATATTACTGAGGCAATATATATAAAAGATAGTTATTTACCATTTATTGAAAGGTTAGGTTAATATAGTTAAGCCGTCATATCGCACAAGGGATATAATTTATCTGGCGACGGTCACACCCATCATAGGCTTTATCTGGCGGCGCATCACAGTCTGGCCAACACTCATGATGGGATCAACAGGAAGGTTGAAGGATGAGGTTCAATGGGCTGAGACCTTTATTGAAAACTTCCTGCCGTAGAGACGTTAGGATTTTTGAAATTTAATCTCACCAAATTTGCATGGAGGATATGAAGAGGGCCAGTTAAGACCGTTTCATATTCTTCAAGCAATTGTTATCTTTGATGAAATCTGCGATAGGCTCAGCGCATGTGTTGAAGAATGAGGCTCAACCATGGGATCAACAAACCAGACCCGGAATCCCCTGAAACCAGCACGTACATAGAAATATTACTTCAAATATAAAAAAAAAATATTTTTCTTATACTATACTTGCATACGATTACTATCACAATTTTAATCCATTGCTTTACGTTTTAAAACTTTAACAATTAAATAACATTCAGTTTATTACATTTTTTGAAGAATTTAGATACTGAATATTTAAATTTTGAAAAAAGATAAATTAAATCGATTTATCATCAAGTTACTCAAACGAAATGATTGCTTCAATGATTTTGTCTTTAAATTTTATTTAAAAATTCGATAATTTGATTAGAACAAAATGTTAGCAATTTTGGAAGTTTTTATTAAATTATATAGTTAATCTTCTTTATTAAATCTCCGATTTATGACTCTCAACATGCCCTGCTTATTGCTTTTTTTTTTTTTTTTTCCTCGTCACACTATTCCTGACGAAAATCTTTCTCTTGGTCATTCAGTTTGCGAACAGAACTGTTTTTCTGTTCAGAGTATTCGTTTTGTTTGCGATCGAGCGAAGATTTTTCTGCACGGTTCGAAATAGGAGAGTCACATGGCGAAGAAGATGAGCTATTCGCATCAAGAACTTTGTCCTTGAAGTCACATTTATTTTCTTTTATCACTGCATTAAAATTTTCTTCGATACCGAACAGGTTTTCATCCATTTTTAAATCTGAATCAAAATCCGAGTCACTGTAGGGTTCTTTGAACACCTTCATTTCGAATTCATTTAGTTTCTGCTCTTCTCTGTTCGACTTGCTTTTTATGTTCTTAGCCAAATTTTCTTTATCATCATTAGTATGGCTTTTGTCTTTCGATTCCGATTCATTTTTATCCTGACGAGAAAAAAACGAACTCCATTTGGGCATGTTTAAAAATTTATTTGCAGAATTTTGCAGAACAGAGAATCGAAAACAGTGACTGACGGAATAATAACTGATTGTTTCGTAACAATTATTAAAGACGTCATCACCTGTACTAACTTTTTCGCAGTCTTATAAAATTTTTATCATTTATCTATCGATAGCATGTTCTAGTTTTTAAATTAATTTAAAAAATAATTTTAAATTATAACATAATTTTAGAGATTAAAAATAATAATAATAATAATAATAAAATAGCGCCGAAAAGCTATCTTTCTGCTGATTTTTTTTAATAAATTTAAATATTTTTCTTGCATTTCTGGTTGTCATCGTGTAACGAGATCAAATAGGAACCTGAAAATTAATAAGCATGTAGCTTGAATAATAAGAAATGATCCTGTAAAATTTTAACGGCCTCTGATATACCGTTCTTAAAAATATTTTGGGACAAAAAATAAACAACATAAATACATAAAGCTTTAATTTATTTGAAAAAAAAAAATGGCTGAAATAAATTTAAGTTTGTGATAAATTAATTAATATATTTATTTAAAAAAAATTATAAAATCTTTAGAATTTATAGAAGATTTCTAAGTAGGCCATTGTAAGTAAGCTATTTAATAAAGTGTTTCTTAACTACTTAACACTTCGTATATTCAAAATTTTTAAACAATAAAATAAAATTTTTATTTTATGTTTTTTAATAATTTTAAAGGCTTTAAATAACAATTAAATTATGAAGATTTTTTAGGTTAATTAATATTAATCTCGATTAAGATCCATAGTATACGGATGGCTGAAATACGGAACAGAATAGCTGATTAAATTAAAGCTTACAGCAAAAAATATAAGCAATTCTTAAAATATTTATAAGATTAAAAAATAATATATGTAGACTAATATTTAAATATTTTTTTAATATTCATTGATTCAATGCTTTTTTGGAGCCGTGTTTAGAATAGCATTCTTCTATAACCGAACGTAAAAAATTTTGTCTGTCTGAAGACATTACTGAACTGTTTTTTGGATGTTAACTTTTTATCTGTTGAAAATAGAAGCAAAAAATTCCAATTATGAATATTTTTAGAACTCTTCCAAATGTGTTTAAAGACAAATTTTATAAAAATTTCAATTCTTTCAATACCGATGCCTCTCTGCTGCGCCTGGCGCGCGTCATTCCATGCTCCAACTAATAACAAAAACAGGTAGTTATCAATATAATGAAAAATTTATGAAACAATATGTTGAACATATAAACAAAGAGGTTTTAAAGAGAGAGAGGGAGAGAGAGTTCAAAGACTTACAAGTGCCATTAATTTCGGAATTTCTAAATTGTAAATAGTGATGTCATGTATGAGAAATAAATAAGTTATATGGTTGTCAAATAACAATATATTTATAAATAATTTTATTTTATTCCCACGATATATGTTAAAAATAAATATAATTGTAATAAAAAATGAGTATTACCCAAAAATGATCATTTTAAACATTTAAGTTCGAAGTTCCAATGGCGACATATGTTTGCTAACAATCACACATTGCCTTTGGCGGAACATCACTTCCTTTCAGCATTTTGTAAATCGTAATTCGATGGATAATTTTTTTATATTCTTCTAAGAAAGACTATAGACTATTTCGATTGGTTCAGTGTACTGAAAAGATATTTGCATAGACCAGTGTTTGCCAAACTGTGGGGCGCGAGTCTATTGCAAGGGGACCGGAAAGAATTGACAGAAACATCATTTTTGAGACAAACAAACAAAAAATAAATTCAAACTGTTGTCGAAAAAATGAATCGGCAAAAGGGTTATAAATACAGTACATATATCCATATACCCAGAAACTTTCTGCTGTAGCTATTTTAAAGACAAAATATCGATCTCGTTTAATAATTGAAAAAGAATTGCAAATGGCGATATCTTCAATGGCATCCGATTTGAGAGAATTTGTAGTGAAAAACAAGTCTACCCATTGTATTAAATATTATGTTGTATTAAACATGTATTCTATTTTTCGTTTTTTTTTTTTTTTTTTGCAATATTTGTTTAATTGTATTAAAAATTATTATTTACCATAATAAATATATATTTTTTATATATAAGAACTTCATTTATACAAAATATGGTATATTTGTTTTGTAGTATTAAATATAAAATTAGACTGTTATGAAAATGAGAGGGCGTAACAATTTTTTATGAGGAAAAAGGCGGGCGCAGACACACAAAGTTTGGAAACCACTGGCATAGACTAAACTTGATGATCATTGTGCGAAGCGTCAATCTCAACTAAAATCATTGAGAAACTTAGCTGAAAGTTTCTGTGTATTATTCTATTTGTAGAAGAAATCTCGTGTAGTTAATCTATCAAATTTTTCTGTCGAATACATATTTTATGTTTTTTTTTTTTTTTGATAATTCTGTTTTGTTATTGATGTCGCTTAGCCTACCGCTCGCGTGTCTCGCAACGGAGCGCAGTAATATCGCGAAAAACATAGAAAATTTAAAGTTTTTATCCTACTGGTGTAATTTATATAAAAAGAATATAGAATTCGTTTCATTTAACAACTTTTCTTTTTCGTAATCTGGATTTCTGTTTTGTTATTAATGACGCGTGGCCTATCGCGCGCGCACATCGCACCGAGCGCACTAATGTCGCGAAGAACGTAGAAAATTTGATGTTTTTATCCTAGTGATATAATTTATATATATATATATATAAACAGGATTCATCTCATTTAGCAACTTTTGACTTCTGTAATATGAATTTCTATAATCTAGAATGATTAAACATATTAATAATCGATTAGTTAGATAATCTTCAGAAATTCTTTTCAGATCAGCAGCTGTATCAAAAATTAGATTCGACATTCTCTACTGAATGAAATGACAAAATAACAACCGATTAGTTGGATTCGTCTTTTTTTTTTTTTTTTTTTGTTTGGAACCATCTTTGTTAACTAAAAACTTAAACAGTTAAACCATTAATAATGCTGTTAACACAATTCAAACACTTAGCATCTTAAGTTATATTAATCATTTTAATGACTTTCATATTTTCTATCACGATATGAATGGAAACAGATAGTTTAATCATTTATTAAATTTTAATCGAAACGTTTCAGTAATAAATAATTCCATTAACTCGAGCGAAATTATCATTACCAAATGATGATAAAACCAGTTATGACGACTCGCATCATTAACTCGGTTTATTTTTTATTTTTTGGTATAATGTAAAGTAGTAACATAAAATGGACAAGTTGAGCATTTCATATTCAAAATTTCAGCGTAATTGTTCAATTTTTATAATAATTACGCGTATAAAAAAATATTAAAACGTGAATAAACATATTTATTTAGATCGAAACATAATAAAATTGTTTATTTTTGTGTTGTTGATTATAGTTTGAATAAAAATTGAACCTTTTTATGTTGTCAATTACAATTTGTTATTGCAGGTGGCGCAACAGTTAAGATATCAAAATTAAATTTTTTTTAAATTTATAAAATAAAAATAATTTTTTAAATAATATTCTAAAAAAAAAGAGCGTTATGCGAATTTAGCGCTTCAGAAAACGCGATCGAAAGTATATACCCGTTAAGTGCTGCCATCTCTATTTCGACTCCCAAACTTTTTACCGAACTAATTCGCAAAAATTGTTTCGACATTTAACAAGTTAGGTATACTTTTATATTCCTTGTTAACAATAATATGATTAAATAAGAGTTTAAAACTAATTTTATTGCCATTAAAAAAATAATAAATAAAATGAAAAATAAGCCATTTTTAAAGAATTAAAACTCGTGTGACGCAGTAATTGCATAACAGAAGGCGACAGATTTATCCACCATAGATAATTAAAATATATCTTAACAACAAACACGCAATATATATATATAATAAATTGTAAAAATTTCATTTATATTCAAGGTCTAATAAATATTATAAATCATAAATTTCTATTTTAATTTTTGTTCGCGTTATATAAAATTTGTTTGTGAAGAGAGAAGTGATTTAAGTACACGAAACTACGTTTAGAAATCTTTTAATAAATGCGAACAGGATAATATTTAATACTAACAGTCACAGTATTATGTAAAGCACGCATAATAACACATAGCTTATCCATAAATTAATTTGTAAAAAATATTAATATCCGTTCATGAAAATATACCTTAATGTTTATTTTAAAAAATGCCGAAGTGTAATGCCTACAAAATGCATAATAACTTCACTATCCACTCCATCGTAAACGTTTTGCAATTAAAGTAGGTAAAGAACACTTTAAACAGTTGTGAAACAAAACAAAACAAAACAAAACAAAAAAAAATATATATGAATAGTATTCAGTTCGATGTTAACCTCATTTATGACTGATTTATGTTCTTGTATAACTTCATAATGTACTATTAAAAATAATTACTATACTTGGAACAAGTGAATGATAATATTTGTAGTTTAAATTTTGAATGGTTTAATTGATGACGATATGTGTCTACTTAGTTAAATGTTTGAGGAATCAGTGTTTATATTCTGTTCTAATTAAGTTTGGGTAATTAAATATAAGAGAATCTCGATTATCCGGTTATTGAGTTATTAAAATATACCGTGCAAAAATGGATTATTACTGAATAGTAGTATAAGAAGGAAAGAACTTTTTTAAACCTATTTCTAATCTAGGATCTTTTAATCCTACTCATACTAATCCATAAGAAATTGTATTTAGTGTTTTGTCGAATTTTAGTTTAATATTTTTTTATCGAAAAATTTAATCAGAGATTCAGATAAGATTTATATAAAATAAAAAAAACAATTATCTTTTAAAAATATTGATTATTTTTCTGATTTTTTTTATTATTTTGGTTTTGAATGAAAAATTTATGATTTTTATGTTGTCGATTACAGTTTGAATAAAAATTATTCATTTTTATGTTGTCAGTTACAATTTTTAATGAAAACTGATTAATTTTATATTATGGATTGCAGTTTGAATAAAATTGATCATTTTTGTGTTGCTGATTACAGTTTGAATAAAAATTGATCATTTTTATGTTGTCAATTACAATTTTTGATGAAAACTGATTAATTTTATATTTTCGATTGCAGTTTGAATAAAATTGATGATTTTTGTGTTGTTGATTACAGTTTGAATAAAAATTGATTATTTTTATGATGTTAATTACAATTTTTAATGAAAACTGATTAATTTTATGTGGTGGATTGCAATTTAAATGAAAAATTGATTATTTTCGTGTTATTTGTTAATTTTGAAAAATCATTTTGAAAAGATTGGTTAAAGAAAACAAAAGGGAGATAAACACGATCAATTTCTCTAAGATAGTCAAGAGAATCTTGGCTGTTAGTAATCGAAAAAGCAGAAGAATATAGTTGGACTAGAGAATATTGTGTAAGAGAAGGATGGTGTTTCTTAACTTTTTTCGAAAGCTTAAAAGGAAGATCTTGATAATTATTAATAATATACTAATAACGATTGAGTTGACCCAAAACCTAATTTATAAAATGTTGAAAAATAAGTTTAATAGGGCAATTGCGCCTCCTGTTTCACAATATAAGAAGAGCGAATAACACTCGATGTATACTTTCGCTTGTTTATACCACGCCGTTAGCGTACAACAAGATGTAAATCAGATCTTTTTTTATTCAGTAATTCATCTGCAGATTCTATATCCGTGGATATAATTAAGAATAAAAACGAATGTATGGCACTATCTGCAGAGTGTGACTTTATTAAAGTGTCCAATTAGTCCCGGCGATAGTTTATTGCCAGTAGAACAGAGAAGCATTGTTGGTTCTGACTTCTCCCACAGAGATACAAAACGATTGTCCCAAAACAATAAATTGAATACAGACATTTTTCTTTGTATAGACAATGATGAAGGTAAAAAAAAACAACAAAAACAAAAACTCATTCGGTATACAGATGGCAATCCTACATTATCAGATAACATAAACGATGTAGAGATAGAGGTAAATTAAATTAAAGTTTTCTAGGTAAAAGTTTATTTCCTAAGAACTTCGTCACACGAATATACGCACCGATAGTTACCAAACAAGAGTACAATGATAAATAGGTTTGTGCTGTTTTCTCCGGGCTTAATTACATGAAACACTTACACTTCCACTCAGACAATGGGTTCCCATCCAATCATTAAAGCATTTCGTTGGTTGGTTTAATAAAATCGCATTTTTGCGTGATTTATGCATGCTTAGTCTGGTCCCCCGAAAAGATACAACAAAAGGCTCAGGTTTAGCACTTGGCGTGCGTTTTCGTATCGTGGGCCACACCATCTGTCAACCTCGACTCTCTCCAGGTTGTTCGAAGGAGATTTTCTTCGCGTGTTTCCTTTCTACCCCAAAAATGCGCGCTCCTTATAGCTGTATTAGATACACTCCGGGGTTAACCAGTTAGAGAAGCTGGAGGTAAAAATCTGTTCGAAAATGAAGGCAACTATCACGCACTTTTTGTAAGTTTTTTTACGCTGTAATTCTGTTGGATCGGTTTCGTTAAATAAAATGATTTTGATCGATCTTTTTAATATAATAAATTCAAAAAACTCGGTAGTAGTTAAAGTTTGTTGTGGCTACGTTTAGATGAAAAAAAAAAAAAAAACATAAATCGGAAAATTTGGATAGATTTTGAACCGCGATAAAAGTCTCTCGCTATCAACCACCAACATCCGCTTTATCTTAAAATATTATCTTAAAAATAAATTTACCGAGAACAAGTTTAGTTTCTGCCAAAAACGTAAATAAGTATACACAAAAAGGCAAAAAAATAATGTGCTCGAGTTGCTTTCCAACTTCGCCATTTCTTCTGAGGTCAATTCGTTTAGAAGCAGGGGAGGTTTTTATTTTTCGTTTGTTTCAATAAAATGTTTGGAACTTTCTTCAAATAATCCTCTCGGGATTCAAAACTGAAAGTTGCAATAAAACAGGAATTGGAACAAATTACCGTTGAGACACATTTCGCTTACAAAGAAGATTGTCTTACAGTGTCCACCATCATATTGATGGCCGTTTAATACAGCTTGGAAAAATAAAATCGAGGAAGAGAAAAAAAAAAATTGTTACTTTTTACGACTACAACTTTGTTTTTTTATATAAAGATTCGGTTAATTCTTCTAAAGTATTTGTAAATCTTTATATCCTAATTTTTCTTCTTACCGAAAATTAATATTTATACCACCGTTGCCTTTACCTTCTTTCGCAAAGTATATATAGCACTTAATATCAAGATAAATTTATGTACGTTGGATTTTTCAGTAAAGTTTAAGAGATAATACGGTAAAGGAATCTTTTCAATATTCAATCAGGAGCCAAAGTAAATTTCATCGCCATAAGTCTCTTCATAAAGTTTGGCCTGTGTGCCATACTTTGATGTAGTTAAGAGAAGCGCTTCTTCTTGAAGTGATCGTCAATCGTTTTACCAAGATAACCTGAATCTAAAGAGGGGGCACTCCCATTCTTCGCCAACATCTCTTTTCTTTGATGTCCTTTTTAAACTTCCACAGATGTTTCGTGTCAGCTGTGAAATATTTTACAGTTACTAAAGTAATAAATTGTTACGCTTACAAACTCTGTTATGTGCAAGGTGCAAGACCGTGTAGAGAAATAAAAGCCAAACAAATTCATCACAAAATATATATATATATCTACTTTAAATTCGGTTTTAGGGGTGAATATAAGAAATCCGTTTGACCTTATATTATCTTAATTTCTGGCACAAAATATGATGTAATCATCCGGAGCGGCCATTATAAATAATCCTCGTTCTCCTTTTTTTTTTTTAAAGGCGTATCAGGGGTTATTTTTTGTCGCATAAATATAATTTATATTTAGAAATTCGCTCAGCATTTACCATCGCCTTAAATCCTTTTCTTTCGATGACATTAAGAACTGGTTGTTCATTTATTTCCTATCATAAATTATCTCTAAATGTAGCGAAGGGGGGAAAGATTTTTGCATTCAGTAGTCCTGGCATTCTTGTCTATCAACAAGACCAGCAATCATTATCCATTGGCTATTGTGTTCTTGGTAGCTTTACCTTAAACCGCTGCCAGGTTTTATGCTCCGAACGTGCATTAAATAACAATTAAATAACTTAGTACGTGAAACTCTTGTAAATCTGCAGTTAGTGTCTAGACGACACCTCATGACATTTCGCCGCGTGTTATTGCCTTCTTTTATAGTCTTATACAACCAGTTCAGGTAAGTACGACAGGTATTTCGACTTATCTGTGCTTTATGCAGGAGCCAACATGAAATTTTTATGTCCGTTTTTGACTTTTCTTGTAGGAGTTTGTGGCAGCATGTCGTGACAGGCGGACTATTCGACGAGTTATGTGGGATTATCTGTCTGTATTGTTTGCTGGGAGGGGAAATTTCGTGTGTCCGACTCGAGTGCAATGTCGTATTGTCAGTTGGAGTAGCCTTAATGGGGTTCCCATCGCGTGGGTTGTGCAACGTGTTGCTTTTGTGTTAAAAAAAAAAAAAAGTTTTAAAAGGACCTGTTAGGATCTTCTAATCTGCAGCTTTAACTTTATGAAATTTGGTAAGTTTTATAGCGTTATTCGAAACTTTTCGGAATTATTTGATACTCTTTCGCTTTCATTCTGAGATAGATATAAAAATCATTACAAAATATTTGATTATTCGTTTTTTTCGAAGTTGAGCTAATATTTTAAATAGCGTTATTTGGAGGTTAACAGCGTGATATTTTCTAAAAATATCTTTTTAGGGGAATTATATATATTCTTTTAACATAAACAGCATTATAGGCCTATAGAGATTATATCATCCGAAAAAGTTATTCTAGGCGTTAGATATATAATCACACTAAAAAAATAGCGTTATTCGTATAGCAAACTATATATTTCCCAGAAAACAACGTAATTAAAAAATTTCGCTGCATAAATCCCTGAAATAGCATTATTCAAAGACTTAGCTACATAAACTTCTATAGCAGTAGCATTATTCAAACATTTGGCTGCATAAACTCCTACAGAAGCATTATTCAATGACTTGGCTGCATAAACTCCTATAGTAGCATTATTCAAACACTTGGCCGCATAAATTCCTACAGCAGCATTATTCAAAGTGTTGACTGTATAAACGCCTAGAATAACACGACTTAAAGGCTTCGATGTATGAACTCCTAGAAGAATGTTAAAGATTTTGCTGTTTGAACCCCTAGAACTACATTATCCAAAGAGTTCATTGTATAATAGCATTTTCAAACCCTACTTTATAAATCCATATAAAAGAATTATTTAAGGAATCAACTGCATGTTTGACGTAACGAGGAGCATCATGTGCTTGGTTACAGCTCCCCAACACAATTTTATCATTGACAGCAATATAACTTTTGATAGGTAAACTATCGCCTCACAACTTGATGTCCGGGACCTTAACAGCTTTATGCGAATTCTCTACCTGCAGAATTAATTACGTATGCTTATTTTCAGCATGTTTTACGCTAAATAGCGCTGTTTAGAGGACATGCGTTCATATTTTTATCGTGAATACGCGCAAACAACAGTCGCAGTTCCAAAAACACGCAAGTAATCACCAAAATAAAGAACCCGCACAGTTAATTTAAACATTAACTCATCTATATGTGCAAATATAACACATATATCTCTCTCGCACTGCAACTACTACAAACACATTAATTGCTTCGGAATGGTTTACATTGCAAATTAATATAATATCGATACTCGCAACATTCGTGTGTGTTTCATGATTAACAGTTCCATCTGACGTTTACGATCTTTAGAGATATTATGGATAATCATAGGATAACCAAACGCATCGGTCTTTAAAATATTCCATATATATTATAAAGATAATAAACTCTCGAGTTTTGCATAATGGATACATCGTCTCCATTCATCATAATTAATCAAAATTATTTTATTTTTTAATTGAAATATAAGATAATTGTCGTGCTTTTTTTTATGTTTTTTTTTTTTTAAATGAATCTTCTTCGGTTTCTAGTTTTAATGAAGTTAAAAAGTCACGATAAAGAGACGTGTTGTTTACTAAACAGAAAATGCTGAAGAAGTTTTTAAAATTCGCGATGGTGAATCTTATAAATAATAAAGAACACTTAAAAAGTGATCTTTTCAACGATTCGTGAATACGCAAGTGCCATTACACGTTCAATAAATTCAATGAGTGTAATTATTGTTTTAAAAACATTGCATACAACCGAGAGAGGAGTTGTTCTTTGATTTAATTATACCCCGAGCCATTTAAAGTAATCTAGAGAGCATCAACTTTATTTTAGTTCTTCAAAATATTTTCTAATTAAGACAGGGAAAGAGAAAGAGGGAGAGAGAGAGAGAGAAGAAAGAAACGTGCAAGAAGAGTAGGATCACTACAGAAAAGAGATCAGTACGTTAGGAAAAACGAAGGGAAAACATAAAAAATGGCAGATCACGGAGCGTCATTATCTCACTTTCTGCTATAAGCTCTTAAAACTACTTCCTCCCTTGAGTACCGTACGAATTGAAGATTATACTGTGAATAGAATTGAATAGAGTCTATTACAAGCAAGCTATTAAATTCTAGAGAAAGAGATAATAGGAAAAAAGTAAGCAAAGAAGCAAAACGGGGGAAGACACACTGGCAGATTTTTCCTTTTTTTTTTTTTTCTTTCCCCTTTCCTAAGTCGCTCACGTATTCTAAAGTAATTGAATTTAAAGTTAACCGAAAAACTTCATGCGGGAGGAGACAAAATTAGGCAATAGTCACGCTAGGCGCTTGGAAATAGGTCTAATTATTCGATCTTGCTAAAGGTCGTTCCAGAGCTTCGGGAGTTATCTCTTGTGTGTTTTGAGCACGCATCACGTTTACTCAATAATTTACTAGCCGATACCGGGTATTTACATAGCGTACGTTGACGGTAGAGCGGCGAAATATTAATAGTTCGTCGCCCATCCGCTCAAAAATATGTGGGGGAGGGACTGAATTGCAACGTTTTCCCATCTCTACTGTTACTGCTACTTCAACGACAGTAAATAACAATAACCATTAGGACGTCCTGGGTTCGTTAGATACGCATAATTCATGCAGTTATCATGTGGAAGAACGATCTTTATGCGACGAACTTTGGGATTTAACCGAGCGTACTTGGTCACGAACGATAAAGAAGAAAAGAGGACATGTGCATAGGATGTCGTCGACCCTCTACGATCGCGTCAATAATCTGTGTTCTTGTGTAAAACGTCGTGACACATAGCAGTTATTTTCTGCGGAAATATGGATGAATCCCGTGATAGGCGATGATAGCGATATGTGCAGTTTCAATCGAGTAAAAAAAACAAAAACTGGCTTCAATACGATTTCGCTTTTGAAAACGATTATAGACTATTACTCCAAGTTAAAAACTGGGTTAATAGTGATGTTTAGCATCTCTAGTACTTCCTTATTAATTAAATAAACCGTTTAGGCGATGTTTATCTACCATAACACGAAGCATCACCTGAAGAGATTGAAATCCGAGAAGCTGGAAGGGATGTTTCCATGGATACGGGATGATGCCGTTCTCTCTCTTCGAAACTTGCGCTTTTCCGACAATCAATTTTTGTGAAATTTAGAACTGTAAAGATTATATTAAACATAAAAAAAAGTGTTTAAGTAACATAGTGTTACTGTTGAATCTATAAATAATGTAATTAATATTAATGTCCGGATATCCTGTCAGGATGTGGATTTTTGGTTAATTAATCTAAGAAAGCCTTAAGGCTAAGCTAATTAATTTTTGTTTCCTAAGGGTGGAGTTTATCTGAATCGTGTTAAATCCAAACAAAGAGAATGTGAAGAGGATAGAAATTAATCCTCAAGGAAAGTTCAACCTCATCCTTAAACCGTAAACAAACAACCCTTTTAAAGGGCATTTTGGTGCTCAGTTTGAATTTAGAATGCTATCTAAAGGTAAAAAAGTACAAGATTGATGTTTATTTTGCATTAAAAAATTCATAAAATATTCTTTTTTTAAAGGAAAAATACAGAATTTTGTGTTCACAAACTTGTTTGTTTATGGATACTGTGTTTTCCTTCTATGTGACTTAATAGTAAATTTTATTTTCAATTTTCGCTATAATTTTTGTCAAAAATTTTATGACGAACGTTTAACAACACGTTTCTTGATTATTTATTATATTTTAAAGGAAATTTTCCGCTTTTCTGAAGCTATAATTAGGACCACGACCGGATAAAAAATAATAATTCAGTTTTGACGAACCGGTAAGAAGCGCGCAGTTCCTATTATCTTTTCAAATTATCCGTTCAATCGAGACGAATTTTGCGAATCTGTAATAATGCGATCGCGCTTAATTATCCAAAAAATCCCATTTTGGTAACGACAGAAGCCCAAGAGCATAACGCCTAAGAGAAAACTCCACTTTACAGATGGCATAGCATAGCAGATGGCCTACGAACGTCGATATCATGTGCTACCTAAACAATGTATCTTTATACAAAAGTTAAGAAAAGAGGAAAAAAAAATAATCAAAATTTCATAATTACCAAAGTGATTTTGCTTCAGAAAATTTTTTAGAGTGTCACGAATTTTATAAACCCGAAAGTTATTCTTCACGAACTACTCAGCGTATTTTAGCGAAGAATTAAAGGCATATGAGGCTTTAAAACGTGAAAAATATTACTTATAGTAAGTAAAGAAACAACAAACAAGGCACATATGTGAAGGAACATTTAATTTTCTTTAAACAAACAAACAGAAAAAATACCCCAATAATTTAAATATACAAATGAGGTAAGGTGTGTTTTTCATATTTTTTCGACCAAAAACAGGTCAAGTCATAGAAACTACACACATTAGAAGTTGAAACGTCATTAAATTCTATCTTGAAATAACAATTATTTTTAAGAAAGAAAGGAAAGAAAAAACCGTTACACCTTGGTGTTGAAATTTTTTAAACAGTAAATATTAACGATTTGATTCTTTGTTTTTTGTTTAATTATTAGCATTAAATGCCATGTTATAAATAAACATACCACGTGTGAAGATATAGTATGAAAACACACATATATCGAGTCATAGACTCCCAAAATTTGGGCGTATACATGATCAGACTCTATGGATGAAACACACGTTCAGATCCGGAGAATAAAAATCACAGTTTTAATGAACGTCCAATTTTTAGGAACGCGTTCCCACAAACTGTAAAGATTATATATCTACTTGTTATCTTTTTTTATTATTATTTTTGTACACTCACAACCGCCACCCGAAGTACAGGACCACTGAAGTGGCTATGAGGATGCCAAACTGTCTCTGCTCTGTGTGCAGGGTGCTCCTCTCTCTTTCTCGCTCTCTGATGTGACGTGTAAGGAGGGTGGTGCTGATTGCGCTATACACTGTTCGTCCTATTGTGCAGGTTTTACACTTTAGGTGTTGCTGTGCTCTCCAGTGTTGCACAGTCTACAGATTCCGACTTGGATGTCGTGGATGCTTGCAGCAGTCGTGGGTGAAAGTAGGGATGGTATTTGACACCCGGATAAAGCTGGAAACGTGACGAGTACGGTGTGTTAGGTAGACACATCCCACCGTTGCTGCCTGACGCTAACGAAGGACCGCTGATGTTTCGTGACGATAGCTGTGGATCGCTTGTCGATGTGGAGGTTGTAGGAGTGCATGAAGTGGTATTACTGCCTGCCACGGAGGAAAATTGGGGGAAAAGTGTCCTGGGGAGTCCGAAATATAAACCTGCGAAACTTGCCACTGCTTGCTGGTGGCTGACCATGAGTGAAGATATTTCAGCCACACTTAGAGGCACCGAAGGGAACTTCCATGGTGTTCCTGCGTTGGCTTGACTCGCCATTAAGAGTAGATCGTTGTGTAGAGGAACACCTCCTAAGGCTAAAAAAAAGTTAAGAGGAAAAAAAAAATTGTTTAAGCTTCTTATAGTTTGTTAATGCTTATAAATTGCTATAATAAATAAAAATAGCGGAAAATTCAACAATGTAAGAATGTATTTAACAGTATGTACATATAATTCTGTTGAAGATAATCACATATCTAAATAATGTAGACTTAGAATAAATTTAGATTAATAGAAAGCGTGTACAACACTATGAAAATCGCTAGTTTTACTATAGAAACTATATAAATATACTTTAGAACAGGGCCTCAGAAAGGCGAGATGAGACCTAAACCATTTCAAGCACTTTCAATCACATTCATGTTATGCTTTTTACATATTTTAAAACATTAAATTTTGGGACATTTTAGGGTCCATAATACAGGATCTTGTTAGTCCTTCTACCTATGCGTGACATAGAATCTTTATATTATTTTTAAAGACCTTTTTTACAATATCCATTTGGAATTGAAGCATTAAGAAGTATTTTCTAGATTATAAAATTTTTTTATATTATTTTTAAAGACCCCTTTTGTAATATTCACTTGAATTGAAGCATTAAGAGGTATTCTTTAGATGACAAAAATGTTTTAAGTTTATTTTTGATATAATTTTACAAATTTTAGCCAAAATTTCGGAATAAATATCGACATACACGTTACTTAAACCTGTGATGACCTTTCTTCGAAACCATGACTTCTTCGTTATAAATCATTGATAAATATTCGCTTGAGGATCTTTACCCTTTATATTTTAGAATATATCTTAGTAAAATGCACGTTTATATTTTTATTGTCCATTTTAACGCAAGTAGACACAACGTGCATGACTTAGTAAACCGAACCAAGCGCACATAAAACCATAAAAATTACACAATAGCAAAATGGCAACGGTTTTTCAATTTCGAGTGCGTTTTTCGGATCAAAAACCGCAATTAATTATTTAAATTACGTTCGTGTAAAGTTTTATTTATCATAAAGAAGTAATTTAATGAATATAAATGTAAATTAAAACCACTTAAAGATATAGAAAAGCGGTTATTCTCGATGATACCACTCGCGGGTCTTCCATTAAAAGCCGTGTCTGAAAAACTTGCAGTGTAATTATGCAATCTATTTTTCACTCACCCTAACAGAAAGGTAGAAGAAGAAGAAAACAAAAGTCAATTTAGAGGCGTGTTAATATTTCGTT
>WUQG02106802.1:0-25497 GCA_011317285.2 Androctonus mauritanicus | reverse complement strand
CAATGGAAGGGGTTGTTTCGCTCCGCCACTTACCAGGTTAGTACTCTTACTGAATGAAAGTGGAGTCAGCTGTTGACAAAAAAGAGTCTATGACTCTTTTCTGTTTGATTAATACAATTTACAGAACTCCAACAGGGCATCTTCTTAAAAAAATGATCAGAAAGTATATGAACCCCGAGATAACTCTTTCCTCCTTGTCCCTCTCTAACAGGATATTATATAATGGCCATTTGACGGCATCTGATGGCGGAAAGGAATGCGTTAATCTATCTATTTAGGAGGGACTCTAATGTTACCCATCGATGATGTTGCATAAGGTGACAAAATATTTAGATCCGGCGCTGTCATCTATATAACATTTATAATTTAGTAAATTCCTCATCCACTTCATTTATACATTTTATGTTATTATTAATTTCAAATTTTTATTTATTATTAGATATTTACATTTCTGAAGATAATAAAAACTGATAATCAAAATTATATAATACGAAAAAATAAAGCAATGAGTAAATTCACAAAAATAATTGACAGAAGATATACAATAATCAATTGCATTTATTATTGTTCCAGATTCTGTAGCTCGGTCTGGTTAAAATTGAACGAAATTTCTCACTTGTATTTTTTACAAGGAACTAACAAATCTTTTCATTTTAGCAATATTATTGTATAGGGAGAAAGAAGATTGATCAAAAATTCAGCTTTTTTTTTTATAGTGAAGTTTATAAAGAGGCTAAATGAATTGCTAAATAGATTATAGAATATTTGAAAAATGAAAATCATTTTTGAAATCCTCTATCTTCTGCATCTTTACTATCATAAATACTCCTATAGTATAGTGGTTGTTAATCGGTAGTCCGCGAACTTTTCACAAGTGTTCCTCGAAATTATGAGATTTATGTAACTTATTTAATAAAACATATGTCAAGAATTGCATGCATATTTTTATTGTTATTTTTAATGTTGTATAGTCTTATATAAAAGTTATTAATTTTGATGTTATACAAAAATTTTTTATAATTAAAAATATTCTGCGACTCAAAAAGGTTAAGAACCACTTGCATAGTTATTAAAAAATAATCATTTCACGTGTCTGTAACAGTCATTTTCTATATATAATATTTTATAGATTTCTTCCATAAATATAGTATGCATTAAATTTACATATCTCTCTAATTTCAGAAGCATTTCATCTACATAACATGATATATTAATATGAGTATTGTATATAAAAAAAAAACTTCTAATAAAATGTCAATATACAATAAACCTGCCATATATTATATTTATTTAATTATTATTGTTATTATTTTATTGTAGAGAACTATATTGACATAAATATATGTTTATTATTAAACAATTTTGTAGGGCTACTTGTATTTCGTTGCAGTATTTCAGACTGTTTAACATTTTATTTAAAATTCTTCTATTCAATAAACTCCATTAAATGGTTTTAATTATTATCGAGGTGATGGAAATTTATGATTTAACATTTCACAAAAATTTTAATTCATTTTTATATCCTCTAATGGATATTAGAAACTTTTCTCTAATATTGTATGTAGGGGAAAATAGTCCAAATCATTCCGTAAGTTAAATCGTATCACCGCTGTTTTTCCTAAACGAATTATCACTTTTTTATGTGGAACACTATTCTATTGTATCCTATGCATAGATCATTGATCCTATGCCTGATCCTATGTTATACGAATGCTGCCATATTATTTTCGATTTCAAACAACTTAATGATGAGTAAACTTCAAACTTCAAATATCATATATACAGTTGTTTCCTGACTGAAGCACGGCGAAAGTAGTACAGATTGAAAGGGGAGTCTAAACACGCAAAAAATCCCCCTAGTGGATCAGAGATCAAAAGTCAAAGGTTTACGAGATACAGAGGTATATAGGTGATATAGGTAGCGAAACATGCAGTCAGCGGCGAGGCCAGATGCAACGTCAAATCTCATGTACCGTTTGCAATAAACAGAATTTTGCGGTTCTATATCTCGTAAATCTTTGATCTTTGACCCCTGGTCCACTAGGGAATTTTTGCGTGTTTCAGTCTTCCTTTCGATCTGTACAACTTTCGCCATGTTTCAGTAGTGCAAAAATTGCACCGTTTTTTGCTACTTGGATATGTTTTCGGAATTTTGTCTAAGCCATCTAAAAAGTGAAAAATGAACATTCAAATTTATTGTTATAATATTTCATTTGTCGAATTTTATCTATTATGTGGTACCATTAATAGATTAGCAAAATCATTAGATATTTTCTTGTAGTTTTCAATTTTATGCAATTAAAAAGTTCTGTAAATCGTGAAAATGGCTAATCATTAAATCGTACCGGTACGATTTATCGGACTTATTTTCATTGATGCTTAGTAGTTTGGGCCTAGGCCCGTTTGATTGTAATTTATTTAGATACGGCAAGATTCTGCTTTTCATGGAATCCGAGATTTTTGCATATTATTTTTAATCATATTACTAGTAGTAAATCGGAATATATGTTTTATATCAAAACATTTTTATCCTGAAAAGCCTCTAAAAATAATGGTTTTTTGTATATATATATATGCCAAAATGATTCCATTAATGTTTACCAAAAATTATGATTGACCGTTAAGTATGCTCCTTATCTTTTTCATTAATGATAATGCCAAGAGTGGTTCTACACGTGAACCAAATAGATTGGTTCAAACTTTCTGGGTGGCCATAAATTATAAGTGTTACGGCTAAAAAAAAAAAAAAAAACAATATTTTTATTATTATACAAGTCTAAAATTACACTTTTCACAAGTTTAAAAATTCAATTAAAGTTTTGAAATCGTTTTCAATAGATGAATTATATAGGGACGCAAAGTTGTCATAGGTACAATACTTTGAACCGACTTTGCTAAAGAAATTAAGGCGAATATCCGGCATGAATCTGATGGTCGCAGGATGGTCGGTTAAAGCGAAAGTCGAATAATCGAGGTTTCTTTATTATACAATACATAGTTATAGCATAATAATTCTTTCGTCAATTTTGTGCGGACATGACGATATTGGAAGTTCAGTACCTGAATCAGTAAAATAATTAATTTTATAAACACTGCTTTTGCAAATTAGGTAAAAACATATCTTAAAGCTTAGACGTAGATTTGATATGCACTGATATAATCCGGAAAATATCACTATGCAAACTGATATTTTTTTTGGATTTACTACTATACAAAATTAGATAGTATTCAGGCTATATTAGCACTTTCATCAAAAATTCACAATCATAAATTTAGCATTCTTATTTAAAATTCGAAAATGAGACCTAATTTGTATAATGTCGAAATCAATATTGTCTGTAAACTGGCTAGTTACAGACAACATTGATATTTTCAGACAATTATTTACAGACAATATTGTTTTTCCCCTTTTTTATTTTTATTTCTTATTTTTATCTATATAAAGCATGAATTAGTCATTTAGATTATAAGCAACGTAGAACAATATATTATTTTTTTAGATATAAATATTTAAACTTAGCGAATAAAAAAAAATGATATTAAAATCTTTTTTAATCATGAAAAGCAATATTAGTGATAAAAATATTAACTAATAATAATTTAAAATTATTATTATTATTATTATTATTTTACTTTGGTTATTCTTTCATATCTTATACATCTAATAACTTTTTTATTATGTTTCATTTTTATTTTATTTTTTTTCATTATCAAAGAGGAAAACGAAAAATGTGAAAAATCGAACATTCGGAGACAGTGCAGACCAGGTTACAAGTGCATTGCTGGAACTTGTCAGAAAGGTTGGCTTAAATATTTTATTATTATTATTTTCTTTTCAATAGAGTTAGTTTTCAGAAAGAAATTTTAATCCTTTTTGAAAAAATATCGTTACTCGATATAAATTTTCCCAATTTTACTGAGAGCAAATTTAATAGTTCGAAGATCGGTTATTTTTGTTATGTATCGTTTATCTTTAATTAAAATACCGCACAGGTTCTGTATTAATGCAATAAAAATTCAAAAAAAAAAAAAAAACATACAAATTAAAATGTTATAGTTCTCCCAAAGAGAATAATTTTCGAAAAAAAGAGAGTCAATATTTGTAAGTTTCCACGATAAATTTAATATCAATCATAATGAACAGCATAATTTATTGATAATAAAAATTATAAAAATTTTTATTAGTAGCAAATTATTAATAAATTGTTCTATATTTTGTTTATTGTTTTCAGATATTACATTAATATTGCTTTTAAAAATTCAAGATTTATTGCTCCATCTTTTAATATTTTATCATTACTATTGTAATTCATCTATGTTATCAAAGCTGACTGTGATGATAAATTTTGTTAATTTTAATTAAAACAAATGCGACAGAATATTTATACAAATTTACTAATTTAAAATTATATAATTTCTATTTTTGGAAAGTAGAAATTGTTTTACTTTTAAAGATATTTTAAAATATATATGTAAAAATAATTTTATAAAAGTTTTTTTTGTTTAATACGTTTTTGTAATTTTCACATTATGCATCAAGAATAAATTTTAACATTAAAATAGCTTCCCGAGTCCAAACCATCTAGTATAGAACGTGGGATTGGGTCCCTCAGCTCTACGTTTTTTAATAAGAGTTCCTCGTTAAACCCTCTTCCTTAATCTCTTTCCAGCCGGTGGTGAGCTCTAAAATGACTTCTTTGGAGAGTCTGTGGCGTAATTAAATAAACCAAACAGAAAGAAACCATTCTCATACAATTTCCTAGAATTAGTTTCTCTTGCGTGATGTTAAACATGTGAAAAAAGATAAATGAATCTTGGTAGAATTTAATAGATATATTCTGTCAAAATTTAACATGTAGTGTAGAGAAAATGATGAGAATGGAAAGACTTTTCTGTCTACATTTTATTCCTTTTATCGGGATTCTATTCAAAGTAAGCATTGAATAGAATTCTGATTTAAAAATATTTGGCAAAAAGAATTATTGATGAAAATCTTAAAGCACTAAGCCGATATTTTTCAATTATTTCATCCGTGCTCTTTTGAGTGAAAATATATATATATTTGTAACTCTTATATGTAAAATAAAAACTGACAATTAGAGCATCGAAAACTAATGAGGGAAGATGCTATAGTACTACTGATATCGGAAAGAGAAAAAGCAAGAGAAGAAAATCGATAGCAAGTTCACATTTAACTAAGCGAACTAAACTGTAATTGAAAATAGTATGTAATCTGATCAATTCATATTTCCATAGGCCAAGAGGAAAATTCCCAAATATCTGAAAAATTTCCTTCTTGGTAGAAAATAAATATAAAAAAATTTAAAATAGTTTAATTCATTGTACATGTGTCCTTTGTTTTATTGAATTAAATACAGATCAGTTGCCTATGTGTTTATCTGTTTTGGAACGAAAGAAGTCAAACCAGGAAAAGAAATTAGTATCCGAAGATTCTTGGCTTCCTCAATGTAATAAAATGGGAATGTATGAAGGGAAACAATGGTTAGGCAACAAGTAAGAATAAGACAATTCATCAAAATTTTATTAAAAATATAAAATTAATACCTCTACGTTTGTTTAGAGCCATTTGTGTGGATAAAAACGGAAATCGTCTCTTTGGACAGACGGAGAAACAATCTTCTAATGAGATGACTTGCGGTAAGTACTGCTATTTCCTACGATGATTAATTAAATCAGTAATTTTTAATATCATTAATCTAGATCAGCAGTCGCCAAAGTTTTTTTTAATTGGACACCTCTTTATCAGTAAAAAAAAAAAAAAATAGCATGTAGTCTAAACAACAAATTCCAACACACCCAGTTTTTGAGCCGACTCCGCTCTGATCTGTTGAACTCTATCCTTCAACCTTTCGATTGACTTCACCATGTGTGTTGGCCAACATGTGATGAATTCTTTAGATGTATGAAATGGAGGCATAATAAACCTAATTTAATCTAAATACCTAACATTTAATATGTCAAGCAAAAGAATTCGCAGTCCTGAAAACTTTTTATGTACATTTAGGAATGCGCGCACAAATACATTGGAGACTACTGGTCTAGGAATAAATTTTTAAAATTTATTAATTAATATAGATTAAAAAGTAATTTTTTAAATATATTGATAAGCATAATTTGTTAATGTCTTTAAAGTTATTGATTCAATTAATAGATAAGTCAATATTAAAACGATTGTCTTTGAAAGCAGAATGTTCACGAAGACTGAGTCGAAAGAAATTAGAAGACAGAGCCTGGTCGACCGAAAGAAAAGAGCATTGTACTTCTTCAGGCGATTTTGATTCCCTGCAATGTCTGGGAGACATTTGTTATTGCAGTCATTTCTCTGGAGGACCGGCAGTAGGCCCAGTAGTACACATCCAACGCTGGAAACTTTTACCTTGTTGTAAGTATTCTCTATGATTCTAAGTCAGAAAGTATGATACATTAAATGTTTTTTTATATAGACGATTCTACCAAACACGGAGAACTGTACGAAAGAAAATGTGAGAGAGAAATGATTCGCATCAACCGACTAAAATATCAATTTTTCAGGAAAGGAGTAGAAATAGTTGGTTTAGATTATGTGGAGTGTGATTTGGATGGAAGTTTCAGCCTCAGACAATGTTTAGTCGACAGGTAAGATCTACTACGACTTCTTCAATTAATATTTTCCATCTACTAATCATTGAAATAAGTATTATTTTTTAGTTGCTTTTGTGTCGGACCGGAAGGAACTTCTTTTAAAAGTTACAAAAGAGAAAGAAATGACAATTCGGAGTATCTTATGTCCTGTAGTGAGTATTTTTTAATTATTTATTTATTTATTATGATTAATTTCAGCAATTGGTATTCTTATTTATTACTTCCCGGTTGCTATATTTCATTTATTATTATTTTCGTTTTCATTGGCATAATTTCCATTCATAAATGTAATTCCTCATTTTTCTGATATCGCTGTTTTCTTGTTTTTTTATTGACTTTTTTAATATAACTTAAACTTTCAGGACCAGGTTCGATTCTTGATTTTATTCTTTGGTAAAATTTATTCGTGGGCTCCGTGCCTAGTCTTCGATCTCCATTCTCCACAAAACAGCTGATCCTTCTACAGGAGCAGATATGCAATTTGCCGCAAGGCCTGTTTCGCTCTGCACTTAGTACTAAAGAGAGTGGGATATGGCGTCACTTGTTGACAAAAAATATATTATGCTTCTAAACATAGGAATTAAACAGGAATTTTATAAGGTACACTATCATTCTGAAAAGATGTATTACATTGTACTTTTCTAGGGCGGATATAGAAAAAATTTATACTTTTATTAGTATTTTTGTTATTCTATAAAAAATCGATATGGAATAGTTGCTTATAGAATAAATCTGTTAAATATGAGCATTCATATTTTTCTTGATTGTGCTAGCATCATGCTGATGCCATCGGAATTTCTTCAACTAACTAGTAATAGTTGTAGATAGTTGCTCTATACCTCACATCATTGTCGTGTCTATGATCTTTTCCAGCAGTCTATCATCGCATAAAGTCAAGTAGATCATACATATCTAATCTTTCACTTCTCTTCCAGGTATATTGATGGATGGTTTTGTACTTGAAAAAACTGAGACAAACTTTCCTCAACACAGATCTCCAGCAGTTGCTCCCATTTATCATTCACTCAAGTATCACTATTGTATATTTCCTAACCAATCTTTCCATATAATCTCTCTCCACATTGATTCTGGCGTTCAAATCACCTAGGACAATCATTGTTTATTACCATAGCATTCATTCAGCACATCATTCACTTCATACCAGAACTTATCTTTCTTATACTCACTCATTATTTACCACAGCAATCAAAAACATTCTCTTCAAATCCAATTTCTTCTTAACCGACATTATTTTATTATTCACGCATTTATATTCCAACATGCGCTTCTTATTCATCAACACACTCATGCCTCGCTCACCATCTCCAATTACAGACCATATTCTCACAATGTTATTCTTCATATATTCAAATGCTCATTCGTTTCGAGATGTCTTCTTCATGCACAGCAAATTCAGATTATACTTTTACATCTCATTTATAAACGCTTATTGATTCACTTTCATTTGCTCATTTATATTCCACACACCCAGGGCCGACTCTGTAATTAACTTACAGTTAGACAATCGTCGATAATTTGGGAGGTGCCAATTTTGGTAATAAAATCGAAAAATAAATTGTAATCTAGGAAAAGTTAATTTAAAAAAAACCTTGCTTAATTTAATAATAATGATACAATTTTTCTTAAATTGGTCTATAGCCTTCATGGTTGCCTTATTTAATATATTTTGTGAAGCTTGCGGGACCACGGATTGAATGATAGATTTTGGCCTTGAGCATTTGTGGGCTTACAGGTAAGGACGGGTGAACAATGGATTTTTCCGATCTTAATTGATTCGGAAACAATTTCAAACAAATCAAAGATTTATTGAAGGAAGTAAAGAGAGAGTTTTACAAGTTAGACACGTGTAGAATAACTTGAGAGGATAAATACTTTACAAAAATTATACTAGAGAAAAAGAACCTCTTGCTTGCCACCATTCTTACCCATTCATATTGGAGATCACCATTGCTTGCCGTGAAAATCTCCAATCTTTAGTGTCAGTTCTACAAATGGAAATTCGGTCAGTTCTCAACATTTTGTTGAGAACTGACCGAATTTCCAACACTGAGACGTTTTTCTTTATCGGTTGATATAATCTTCCCTTCACAAAATTCTCCGATAATTGAAAGAAGCCAACAATATTTCTTCTTATTATGTTTCTCTTTTCTGTATATCTTTGCTGATCCAGTTTTCCCTTCTATTCTCTCGATCCTAGCAGTGACTTTTACCACATCTTTTTCGTATCAAGCATTCCGAGAGACTCTTTTTTCCCAGGGAAAATTGCTTAACTTTTCCCCTTCCTTCTCTGAGAAAAGGAAAACAAAACCATCATTTACTTTTTCTATTTATAATTTAATAAACTATTTCTCATCCTTTCGTCTCTCGTTACTGTAACATTTGTACGCAATAATACAGTTTTATCTCCGACATCGTATCGCATATTTATCTTCAATGATATAGGAGACAAAAATCTTTGGGCAGAGTGGTATTTTTATACCTCAATTTCAATGAATTATTTCACCTTCCCTTTTTGTATGTGTAGTTAGTTTCCCTTAAATTGGCGGATTTATAAAAGTGACGAAATAATTGCTCTGAATTTTACATCTTAACTCGATATATACTAAGTTTATTACCGAATAAAATATTCTAGATATATCTATATATAGATAATTATAAAACATTATAAAAATTTTTCTAAGGGTCTCGTGGACCTTACAACTTTTATGTTTTATATTTCGAAGCGATGCACACCCTGCTTCGAAATATAAAACCAAGTATAAAACGTACAAAATATACAGCTTCGTAGGGATTTTTAAAAAAATTACCAAAACATTCAAATGTTGGGATTTTATTTGGTAGAATAACTGAAAGCATTCTGCTTATGTACACTTACTATATATACATAAAATGAGAAATAATTAATATCAATCTTATCGATCACTTCGCTTTGATATTGCTAACATTGTTTTAATTTTCACTAACCTGTAAGTGATAAATTATAACCAGAGTTTTTCATTCATACTTTTCACTAGGCCTACTGCTGGAAATAAGGGAATGCGTGCTTCAGAACAGAATTAATATTTTCAACGTGATCATGTTTTTTTAGAAAACTAGTTGTTCTTCCTTTATCAACAATTTATAGGAAATTTTGCATCCGCAGAGGACTTCTTCAGTTCCAGTTTTCCGATCGGTTATTCATATTGAGAAAGAAAATACGAACTTTGAGGAAGAATTGAGATAATCTATCATCTATAATTCTATATCGTATTTTATATTATAGACCAGATTTGTATATCGTTGAATAATATTTATCTAAACATTGTAACTTCTACTAAAACACAAGATAGACAATGAAAAATAGTTATAGGAAAAATATATATATTGAATATAACGTTAACTATGTGAAATTATGACTAAATATAACAACAGAATGTGACCGGCTTCTATTATGATAGATTTTTTATGCCAAAATCAATTTCTGACTTTATTAAGTTTTCTATTGGAATAAATATTTGAAAGAAAATTAGAATACTGTACTGTATAAGATGACATTTTTATTTTGAAGTTTTTCCAATACTGTATTTTTTTCATTTATTATTATTTTGTTTAATATCAAAACTTTGATGTTAGGGAAAAATTATCCCCCAATATTTGTGCAGATAATTTTTCTTTATATCAAATAATTAAATAATAATTTTGTAATTTTAAGACTATTATCGAAAAAAAATTTTATTTTATATATACAATATATAATAATTATATAACATATATATGAAGAGATTGTCAAAAAACGGAATTATGGAATTAAAAAAAGGATAATGATTATTTAAGTATAAATGTTGACTGAGCGTGTGCAGAGCCGGCACATTTTTGACGCTCCTAGCCATAAATAAATAAATCTGGCCTCCTAAGATTTCTACCTCTAAATTAATAAAGTTATATACAGTATACATATGTATATATTACATATATACATATGTACGTAATTCCGTTTTTGACAACCTCTTTTTCTTTTCTATTAGAACTAATAATCGAAATAAAAAATTAACCAGAGTGATAGTCTGGTGAGGGGACTGTCTTTTTGAAGATTAAGCACAAATATCTCTTGCCAAAGAAGAATATATATATATATATATTCATTAAATAAATATATAAATGCAATAATTATTGTATTTATAATAATACAATATTATAATATTCGTATCAAAATTCTATATTATATTTGGTAAATTAAAAACCAATATTTTTAATACTGTATAATAAATTTAATATTTTTAAATTCTTGACACAGTTTCTGTAATATTGATATATTAGTAAAAATATAAGTAAAAGATATTAAAAATTTTTTTAAAAATAATTATTACAATCCGTTCAAATTTTGAAGCTCTAAACAAACAGTAATAAATAAATGATAAAATAGCTCTTCAAAATATTTAAAATTTAATAAAATTTTGTTTTAAAAGCTAATGCACTAAAATAGTCACGAACAATAAATCAGCTCAATAGAAAAAAAGGTTTTTCAGTTCATTCTGAACAAGAACCTGACATTCAGGAAATGAGCTTTAGATTGACTGTCAGAAAAATTTTAAATTATTTTCTTTATGAAATCTTCTATCCTAACATGCCTGACGTTGGAATATTCATTATAAATTATTTTTTGTTCATGTTGCTGATGATTACTTTTTGCTATAAATTGGATTTTGTATAAACTATTATAATGTTTCGTTTTCTGTTTTAGTCGTTTCGCTTCCAATAAAACTGAAAATGCTTAAAGCGTGTCTATTGGCTTCAATATAATCAATTAACCAGGCAAACAAATGGATCCAGAAAAAAATTCGGGGGCTAAAGAATTAAAACATCATTAAAAATATATTTTATAATTTTTTAAATTTATATTTCAGTTATTAAATTTAGTGATTCCATCCTTCTGTATTCTAGATTTAAAATATTTTTTTCTTATATGTTTAGAGCAGGTTTAGAATGGCTGTAGCCTCTAGTTTCACATGGATTTGCTACTAAATCATGCCCAAGAACCTGAAAGTTAATTTTGGGACTTGATAAAAATTTCAAAAATTATAATACAACATAGAATTTTTACTGTAGGATTTGTTCGTATATGAATGTAGGATTAAAAAAAATTAACGTAATTTCAAATCTTCTAAGAAATTTGAAAAGAATATCTATAATTTTTTTATTTTAATTTATACTGTTAAAAACATTTAGAGGATTTGATCCCAGTAACGCCCTTTAAATACAGTTATTAAGTATCGTAACTAGATTATGCTTTGTCCCTTCTTCATTCTTCATTTTAATAATTTCATTTTTGGAGATCGAGTTTCTTGTTTAGAAAAAATTTCTTGGGAAATTTCTGAATATTTCTTTCATTAGTTCTGGGAATCTTCCTGATTGAGACTTTTAATTTACGCTTTTATTTTATATTAACTGCCATATATATAGGCTATATTATATTTTTAAAACATAAATTATTTTAAAATAATATAAATTAATTTAAAATATAACATTACCGAAAATTTTAATAAAATAAAGTTTTTTTAGACAGAAAAATTAGGAATAAAGTACAAATAATGACAGATAATTATATAAGAATAATAATATAAAAATAGAGAAAATTATTATTAATGAATAAATTAGTTTAAAATAAATATTTAATAAAATCTAAATGAGAAAACATTTTCTTTATTTTATGTAAAAAATGTATGTTTAAATATGTGCAATGAAATACATATCTTCTATGTTCACGAGAGATGTTATGTCTATTTTTTATAATTAAACATGCTTGCGACGAAAACGCATCTCTGAACAAGTATGATAAGCTTTACATATCATACTTGTTTTAAAGACAGATTTAAGGTATCCAAACAGTAAAATCTCATCATTGAAACAGAACTTCCATCGATGTTCATCAGCAATCGGAAAGCAAATGATTATTGGCTCATTACATCATTCTCAGCAATAAAGTGGATTTTAATATTATTAATGAATATGATTATTATAATTAAATAATTAATTTTAAATAAATAAAATTATCATCATATTATTATTAATTACTGTTTAATAATAATGTATAAATAAGATAAATTTTGAGAGCAAATATAAACAATACATTTTTATTAATATTTTGATTTATTGAAAAGATTTCATGTGCAAGCAGACATATTGATTCCTACCTTGCATTTTATATACAGTATATTGTCTACTCTTCTAATTTATTTATAACCAATTGTCTTAAATCTATATATTTTTTTTTACTACTCAGTTTGAAATAAAGCATCTTCAATCAACAACACTATTCACTCCATTACATTTTTATGTAGCTATTATTAATATACACAAAAATAATATTATAACGAAGGAATAAATATAAAATAAATTTACTTTTATTCTTTTATTTCATTTGATTCAGCAATCATGAAGCAGTTGCTATTATATATATATATATATATAAACTGCCATTTATTCATCAACTTTCGCTTAATTATTGAATTGAATTTAACAAAAACCTTCATCAGCCAACAGAAATAATTTTGTTGAAACTTCTGTTTTTGTTGAACTCAATTCAATAATTAATCAAAATTTAATTTCTGTTGGCTGCTCGTTAAATTAGTTATGCTAGATTAGCATAGTTTATAGTTATCTCTAAAATTTTGGATTTTTAAATTCAAAAATGTTAGAGATGACCGGCAACTATGAGCATACGTTTACACCATTTTTCTAGAAAGTGACGTAAATGGCTATTAACGCATGGCAGGCAAATCAGATTTTATGCTCCCATTAAAATTTAATTTATATTTGCTTTTTACTCGAAATCTAAGTACTGTAATATAAAAACATGAAATAAATTATAAGATACATTTCATCATTTTTTTACCTTTTTATTCTTAATTAGAATAAAAGACACAGTATATGAATTAGGTTTGTCCATCCATCTGGACGATAGCTCGCTTATTTATTATTCGATTTGGATAAAATTCGTATACAGTGTCAGCCAGTGTTCTCAACCAGTGGTACGTGTATCATTGGTGATAAGCGAGAGATGGCTGATGGTACGTATATAATCTTGACTTCCTATTTGTATACAAGTTATATTTTTTATTGATGGTACCGAAACTTTTTCATCTTGATTTTAATGGTATGCATTTGTGAAAATATTGAGAACTGCTGCAGTATGTTGTTAAGTCAAATTAGAGGACCATGCTTACCGAAAATGATCGATATCGGTTCAATATTATCTGTTCGATAAGAATGAAACTATTCTAAATTAATAAATGTTGAAAAGTCAGAAATATTTATTAATGCAGAATATCTTCGGAAAATTTTGAAAATTATGTCTGGAGTCTCGGAAAATATAAAAAAAGTCAAAACTTCGAATCCCTATTTACAATATATATCCTGTAGTCAAAATAAAAATAGTTTATTTACTGTCGTTTATAGATAATAATTTCTAGAAACAATAAGTATGGGAGAGAGAGATGAAATGCCAATTAAATCCTACAATTGCATCGGAAACGATCTCATTAACTATAAGATAGATTAACAGTCGCATCGGAAGTCACGGAACGAGAGATAAGTTTCTTCTGATGTTAGATCGTAAACATTAAATAATAAATTTGATCAGCAGATATATATATATATTGCTTTGCTTTATTACGATATAGAATAGAGATACGACAAAAATATGATAAGAATTCTAGATTTAGCAGTATAATTAGACCTATGATATAAGCTGGAGCACCCCAACTAATAGTGACACGGAGTTGAGAAAATCGATCGAATAATTGAAACCCTACGCATAACTACGACGTCATAAACTTATTATATTTTACCATATGTTGGCATTTTTTCTCTCTAAATTTACAAGATTTCACCATACACTTTGGCTGAGTAGTCTTGTAAATAATGTAATAAAGTACTGTGACCTATATGATATATTTAACACTTTGATTTTGCATATCTAATAGCTTTTCATATCATATCAAACTTTAAATCGGTTCGCTGATTTTTCAACCGGAATTTAAAGATACATTTCAAGTGTTCCGTGAAATTTTGTTTTATTTGGAATCATCATCATCATCATTTATTTCATTTACTGTTGGATATATATGCCTTCTTCTTTTGTTTCCAGATGTATCTATCTTGTGCAATCTGCATCCATTGGGAACCAATTACTTTTCTTATATCATTTCTCCATCGTTTATATTGCTTGCCCGGATATCTTTACCCTTGCTTGGTTGCTATTCTGTAATTCTTTTTATCCATCGGTTATCGGTGTATCTTGCTATGTGGCCTGTCCAACGCCACTTACTACTTATAACTGTTACCAGAATGTCTTCTACTTTGGTTTGTTTTCTTATCCATATGCTGGTCTTACGGTCCTTCCTGGTGAATCCTATACATGCTTCTTTGGATTGTTGCTAGTTTCTGTTCTGTTTCTTTGTAAGGTCCATATTTCACAGCCATACGTCATTACTGATAGTATTACACATATTGAAAAATTTCTTTTTGAGGTAGCCTATAATTTGGAATATAGTATTTTAAAATTTGATTAATAAATCAATGAAAACCTTAAATCCATGATCCCGTTCTAAAATTAATATTTTGTATCTGATATAAATTTTTTGTTATCGAAAAGTTTTAGCTTCGTCTTAGTTTGTTACTGTATTTCTATATTCTTAATTTTTATTGAATTCTGTATTCCAAAGAAACGTTGAAAATCATTATCTTAAAGTTTGTACAATAGTTTTTTTTTTTAAACTTTACAGTAATATCAATGAAATATATAGAATTTCACAGTTAAAATTTCTTTTTTTTTTTTTTGTAGGATGCGCCAGAGACGAATACTTGGCCGAAGTACATCACGCTCAATACTCCAAAATGAAGTGCGATGACGGAGGTAACTATTACCCATTGCAGTGCTTCCATGGAGAATGTGCCTGCGTAGACGGAGAGGGATCCATTTTGCAGCGCTATATTCTGAATGATGGACAAACCACCGAACAAAAACTGGAAAATTGCAAGAACATAACACTAGAACACAACTAGAAAAGGGAGAAGAGAATACTGCATAATTCGATATTCCTTCCAACAATTCCAGAAATTATTCACTTCTCGTTTTTATAAACTGTCCACACGATTTTTTTTCCTATTATTGATGATGCCAATGCAAATATTTGCAATTAGAAATTTTAATTTGACTAAAGTTTAAGAAAAAAATCTTCGCTATCTCGAAAGACTAGACTCGAAAAGAACACGACCAATCTTTGAATTAATTGGAAAGCTAATAAAAGAGGAATTGTGGATTCGTCTAGTACGGAAATAATGCTAAATAAACGGGTTAAGAAGCCTTTGGAATAGTGCAGTGAAATGAAAGAGACAAAGATAGGGTAGTTACTTACTTTCTCTAGGAAATATAACAAGTGTGGTGAATCCCAAGTAGAACTTATTACTTCCGGTATTATACAGACAGCGGGTGGTACCGGAAAGATATTACCCAGACAAACCACAACACTAAATTGTAGTGACAGAAAATAATTTGGTGTTGTAACAACTTTTCCCCACCCTTATTAGCTCCTCCATTCTTGAAGAAGATTCCTACTGCCTTTTGTTATTAACTCCGGCTAGTTTATTCGTGTCTGTGTCGTGTGGAATTAGTCGAAATTAACAACCAGATTTAGATCAGATCTATAAGATAGATAAAATGGCCGACTGGTGAAAAAACAAGTAAAGAACGAAGAACAGCTAAAAGTCTGTGTTTCTTCACAATATCATACCAATTATCTACGTTTATTTATTTAACTATTTCGGTAGACTAGATTTGAACGGTAAACTACCATTAATTTTCTGTACAGTATTTTTCTATAAATTTTTATCGAAAATAAATACAAAATGTTGTTGAAAACGTTTCTGTTATTTTCTTTCTATCTAATTTTCTCCCGTTTTAAATTATAGTTATATAACTAAAGAATGCATTGTTCCTAAGAATTCTTTTTCGCTTTTCTTCCTCTTCTTGATACCGTGCAGCATTTGTCTTTGCATAAAGATTAACTTCTTTACTCGATATACTGGGCGGATTTTCTGCCGCATAGTTAAAAGTATGTTATGCAATTCTAAAAATCAAAAAATTTTTCCGGATCAGTCTCCTCCTACGTTTAATCAGGAAAGGAAGTTTAATTATTGTAACTCTGTATGTGGTGATATTTTGGAATACTTTCTTGAAGATATACAATACGTTATTATATCTGTTTACATTCTTTAATTTTCTTTTAAGTTAAAGAATGTAAATAGATTGCTTTTGGATTTTTTTTAAACAATTTGAAACTTTTTAGAAAAAAAAAACCTAAGTATTTAATAATTCTTGCAACCGTCGGAAATGACTAATGTTAAATTGGTTGCCATAACGACCGTGACGTCGGCTCTTAACTGGTTACCATGACGACTAGTTTCTCTTTTTATCCGAATGGCGTTGACGACGACGACGTCCGATCCTCTGTTGAATCCCATACGGTGGATTTAAAATGTAGTTGTTAGTAATATGTCGAAAATTTTATTTTTAACATCCGCTTAATCTGGTGGTGAAGGTTTCGATAATGCATCTGTCTGGTCCTTCTAATTAGATACAGCAATGCCGCAGACATAAGCCAACTAATAACTTTTAATAAAAATTAAAACTGAAGTAATTAAGATAATTTTATAGAATTAAGATTTGAAGTAAAGTAACGATTTATGCGTCGATTTTGTAAATATTCACAAAAGACGAGACTTCCATTAGATAAATGCCAAGCACTTAATCTTACAGACGGAAAATCATACCAAAGAATGTGATAAAAATATCTCCGAAGATCTTAGACAGCATGACATTTGAATCGCATCTTTCTAGAAAACAACTGTACGAGAGCTTTCTTTCGAGTTATTTCAAATATACTAAACCCAATTTTGATCCATTGAAGTATACAATAATTTGTCTTTGAAACGTATTGCAATATTACTATATTTTATTTATTTTTTTTGTGAATTCAGGATTACACGGTGGAAAAGTCACGTCGTCTCTGTTTGGGACGACAAATATATCGGAAATAATCGCTCAAATGTGTAATTTTAAAAAAGCAGAAACTTTCTGAATTTGCCACATTTAAAATGTTTTTAAATCTGATTATTTATATTTCTTAAAAGTGAAAATGGATCTTTATCCACTTCAAACTGATAGAATTGCTATGTCAATTTATCGCCCGGAGAAAGGAAGTTTATCGATAGAAAAGATAAGAAAAACGGTAGAATTTGAATTAGAAGGAAAAATGATTTTCTAAGAGGGAAGAACGAATAAATTAGGCGTGGACCGATGCAAATCGTCTTTAATCCCATTTCGTAATGTATTACATCCGTTTGCTGTCTGGATGGAAAATTTCTCTCCTCTCCGATGGGATCGTGTTTAATCCACGGATTATATACGATATTCAAACGGTTATTTGGACTATCAGTCGATGTTTATCCCAGTAATCCCCTTTAATTAAACCCCTGGAAATCGGTATCTCAGGCTTTCTTTCATCAAACCCGTATAATCTAATTGTAGGCTGAAAATTCGATCGAAATTTTCGTTTACTGTTTCAATTTTTTCTCGAGAAGTTTTTCTTTTTTAAATTTCTCCGGGATGATTTTTCTTTTTGATCCGATAATAAAAAAGAAATTATACATTTATTTATTTATTGTTGGGTTTAATATTTCTATGGAAAAAAATATATCGTTAAGAAAAATTCGATATTAAAGTAAGAAATTCATTAATAATTTATAAAAAAAAGAGATTCATCTGATAAAAGTATCAGTTTCTAAATCTCTCTCCGTTAAAGGATTACGTCAACATTAATTTCCCTTAAACTATTGCTTCAACGGCATAGATGATGGAAACCGAAGAATGCACATGGTTTAAGTTGCGTGTTACGTCATTGGATTCTCCTCTTTAATTAAATTGTCTATTCGCATTTAAAATTCTGCAAAAAAAAAACGTAAAAGAATAATAGTGCAATTTCTATTCCAATCTGCTATGGCGAAACTCTCGGGAAAGCTATTTTTGTGGTAGACAACTATTCTTCATAACGAAATTACAAACTGGTTCAAGTTTCATGGTTGGCTTTTCTCTATGAAACTAATTTAACCTGGACCGCTTATACTTGTTGGAACCTAATTCTTCCTTGAATCATTTTTGGATTAAAAAAATCTCTTCCGGATATGATGATGAAAAATTCCTCCAGTTTAAAAATAATTATTTATAATTAAAGCTGACGGTCGAGTCTAAATAAACTCTAAAGAATAGAATGATGGTTACTGGACTGATATTACTAGCTAAAATCAGAAACAGAAAAAGGAAATAAATGAAAAGTTTGGAATCCGATAAATTCCAAAACGGAAAAGATGGAAATGCCTTTCTCCATTCGGAATAACTTCGAGTGGCGCCCCGGAACGAAGTGGATCCGTCTCCGTTCGACGTCATCGACGACGCAGCGCGGAAGATCGTTCAGGATCTATATTCCCTGCCAGCTCGGCCTACCGACATAAAGACGGAAGGAGAAGACCGCTTTACAGGAACAAAGTAAGTTTTCGAGGTACCTTTTTTGTTCTTTCTTCGGGCTCTTCTTGCGACCAACGAAAAATGCGGTACGCCGATTTAAATAGAATGCTGTACGGAAAAAAGCACGGATGCCGCCAAAATTAACCGATAAAATAAATTTTTGAGGGCGTTGTAGTTATCATTTTATTATTTTCGCCGAAACAATCTCCCATTCGGGAAACCGGCAAATTTTACTTGATAAAAGGGCCAGACGGGCGGCGCCCCGACAGCTTGGGACCAACAAACATCTGTTAACAGGAAAAAATGGCTCGATAATTAGAGGAGGGTTATAGATTGTTTAATTTCGACTTTGAACGGGAAAAGGAATTCTGTACTGTATCTGAATGGGGTAAAAGAAAAATAAAATGTGGCTTATGGTAGAGTGGCGCAACCAGGACGGTTGGACTGACGAAAATCGATGGATCTCTTCCATCGATTCACCCGTACTTCGTGGTGGATAGAATTAGAATAATCCGATACGGAAAATACCGATTATGTTCTGCGTTTGGATAGATTCGGAAGATATCTGATTCATATAAAAATCAGTTGTAAGATGCGATTAGAGCGGCGCATCGAATGCGATACCCTTCTTCTCTTCTCTGTTTTTTTCTGGTTAAGGATCCCGTTTGGATATAGATAACTCTGAGCAATAACTTTGCCAGATATTACAATTTACTCTCAAATATCTTAAAATTAATTACTTTTCATTATAAAGCGTTTTGATAAAGTAAACTTTTTCAGAATTTGACTATATCCGTATTTGGTCTGCATTTATCAAAGATGCAAAATATTTATCATTAATACGAATCCTTTTAAGAATTCTATTAGCATATTAAATATTTCGGAAAGATACATTCCAAAATGCATCTTTCCGCCATATTTAAAACTTTACTTTCTCCAATCGAATCCTTGTTATCAACATATAAAATATGAGCATTTTTACTTTACAATAAGTCTTTATTGTTTCAATATTAAGTTTGTACGGAATTGAATTATGGTTGTTATTTTTTATTTAATTCGATAAAAAGAACGTTATGCCTTAATAATAAATTAGAGAAATGCTTATTAATTTCTGCATTTCTGCATTATAATAGATATTATCTATCCCCTGCATATAAACCAGGAAAGAAATTAATAAAAAGTGAATTTAATAAAAAATATGTCATTTTGCGGTTCATGTAGAGGATGTTATTTATTCAATAATATCTGCTAGAATTGGATGAAAAACATAATATCTATGTATTTTAGATATATAATGTCTAAAAATGGAAACTTTAAACAAAATGCATATCAATAAAATCGATAATAGCGTAATAATTTGCGTGAAAATCGATTTTAGTTGTCATTAGAATTACAGAAAATCTTTATCGTGTGTTCATTCTTTTTATATCGAGAGACAAGGTATTGACACTGTCTTTTGCTATAAAAATAATTCTGGCTAAAATGAACTCAATATAACTTTCGTTCTAAAATTATTATTAATCTGACATTTATATTTAAAAGAAAAGTATTCAATAGGTTACAGATTTCCATATTTAAAGCGTCAAATCCAATTAATAAAAGAATTAGAGCAGTAAAATGCATTGTTGTCTTTTTATAATCTCAATTCTCCTCTGCAGACACCTCTATAGATCATATTGTTCAACCAATTTCAATGTTTAGATGTTTCTCACATTAATTAAATTGCTTTGAAATTTTTAATCGATCCGATTAAAAATTTGAAAGCAATTTAATTAATAAAATAAAAAAGAAATTGGAATTATTTCTCCATAAATACCACTACATAAGTCGCATTTTTTCGATTGTTTTAAATCAGACTTTAAATATAAATATAGATCTTAGCTCATTTAAAACAAATTTTTAAAATTTCAGTTCAGTTCGACTAAAATGAAATTTTGTGACTCCAGATCACATCGCCGAACTGATTTTGACTGAATTTGAAATATAGCACAGATATTTTTTAAATTATTTAAGTCATGTTATAAATTTCATTAAGGTTAAGTTATGCTGGTTAAGCCACCATATTATATTTTGGATATTATATACTTGGCGGCTGCTACTTTTAGACCCACAGACTGGCCATCACCTATATTGGTGTTAACTGGAAGGTTGAGTGAAAAGATTCAATAGGCCAGGCCCGGATCCCTCCTAAAAACTGGATGTCTGGAAACCGTATTTGAACCCGGTACTCCAAGATAGTAAGCGAATGCTTTACTACGTGGAACCATCCAGCCTACTTCGAATTTTTAAGCAATTACTTTTTTCTAATTTTTACTTTTTGTATTTTTCTATTCCAATTTATCTGTTTCTGCTTGTGTTTGCAATGGGGATCCACCGTTACCATTGCAAGTTCTATCTGACCTCCATCTAGTGTTTTCTTATCGCAAAATAGACTCCTAAATGTTCGGTTGTCTCATATCGCATAAATTCGGAAAAGCAATTTGACCTCGGTAAATTATTTAATGCGCATTATTTGCTTTATTGTGTTATGCCAGTCTTCATCTGGTGGATATTAAGAAGCGATTTCGTTTCAGAGCTCACCATAAGTCTTCTAATTCACGAATAAATCGACGGGAGAGGAGAAGAATAGAGATTGACGGGAAAGGCCTGGAATTCTCTATAAAAAATCTCGAAATGTGTGATCGGCAATCAGTCCCGCATTCTCAAACAAACAAGCATTATCTTTTGCGCAGCTATCGGAAAATGATATTGGAGCTAGAGTACTACAGTATCTTTCATATTCAAACTTTGATTTGACGAAAGAGTCTTTAATGTTACAAACTCATGTCAATATTCTAAAATTATCTTTAAACTGTCATTCAGAGAACAATATGACATTTGTGATAAACTCCTTTAAGGCCGCTATCTCATATCCTGAGATGATTTGTCGACATAAAGTATATTTTTTAAAAAAACCATTTTGACAAGCAGTTAAACCTGAGATTTCTAAATTCAAAGTTGCGATTCTTTGTATATTAAGAATCAATAATTTAGCTACAGAAGATTGCAACTATCGTATCGCGTTTGATTGTTATTGGACAAATTATTTACTGAAGAAGGCAGGAACAAAAATCCAACAACTGAAAGGCTATGAAGTGGCATAATTAAACTAAAAAGCTTATAGATAAACGCAGATAAAAATTTTAGATTAGTCTTAGACATTAACAATGTAAACATCAATTCTCCAGTCAGCTATCTCCTTCGTAAAAAACATGGTAATTTATAAATACTATATAGAATTTATTAAGATTATTTTCAATATGTTGAAAATTCTGTGTTAAATTAACTTCTAAAATTTTATCTGTGATGCGGATGATGTGTAACCATTAGGATAATACTAAGCATTAACTGCATCTGACTTTGCTTCTTTGTCAACTTTTGATTTTACGCTGTCAGAGAACAGTCAATACCATTATCCTATTTCACTGTTGACTGACAAAATCTGAAGTTTAAATGACATGTCCTCTTTCCATGAAGGAAAAGTTCAGGTCGGATGGAGATAAAATTCTATCCCACTTTTCTCGTTCAATCATTGCAAATGATAGTTCGTTTGCAAAAAGAAATTTTCAATTTCTTTTTGCAAGAAATTGTCGCGTATTTATTTTTGATCGCCATCATCCGGAGAAGGTGAGGGAGAACAGGCATCTAAATCAAAATACAGATGACATAACATGTTTTTCAATCTCTGCATGCAAAAAAAATCCTAAAAACATTTTTCTACTTTCAGATAGAAATGAGAAGAACCTGGATCTACTTATGCGTATTAGGTGTTTGTCTGGCCGCCCCAGCCGACAAAAGTGAGTTTTGTTTCTTATTTTTTGACTATGTAAAAAGAAAAAAATTAAATTATTTAATTTTGTTTTCCATTTCTTTCGATTTATGTGAAGTCAAATCGATTTCCGGTAACAAAATTTTTTTATGTTTAGTTTTTGGCTAGTCAGTCAATAAACTGACGTCGCTTTAAGATAATTTATAAGGCTATTATTATTTAATTTTTATAAGTTAAATTAGATTTATAATAATATGGTATAATGTTAAGTTTTCCCACATTTCTAGGCATTAAGCTTTTCTTAATTAATGCCTACTATAAAAATGTCAACAGCGAGACATCAGGCAGATCCGTAATTGTTTACCAAAAACATATACCCAGAGGGATATTTTTCTACGATATTTTACTCTTGGGTTCGACAATGTAATTTTGCTTTATCCTCTGAGTTTTCTATCAGAAAAATCTCAATACATATTATTTGTCAGAGGGGGAAAATACTATTCTATACACTAAAAAGCAAATTATATTGCATTTAAAAAAAGGCCTTTCTTACAATCAGATCGAAAATTTGATATTGATAATGAAAGGAATATTGGAAGACATCATATTATTTTTCTCCTGCGATCCAACCGATTTGATTTCATAGTAATTTGTCGATGTAACTGGATTCGATCCAGGACAGTCATCATTCCAAATATGGATGTTTATAATTTGATAAGATAATGATACAATAATAAATTCTAATATAAAAAAATTTCCACCAATTCAACCGCTTTCTATTTGTGATATTTTTAATTTTATCTAAGTCTACGAATAACAATATCTTACACTATAATATATAACCACTAGCGTATAGAATCCTAAATATTGTTAGAATAACAGATGTATTTTGCATCTAATCCAATTTTATTCACTCAGCTATCTCGATGCTCTCCGACCGACTGGATATGAATTCTGTACCATATGTCATGTTAAACACTTCTTGCCCTATTACATTTTCACTTTTGGATACAATTTTATGGCAGCAGAAAATATCTCTACAGATATTTTTATAAGAAGCTTAATAATCAAAAACTCGCTTTAACTCGGGTACAGATGTGAGACGTCTACTAATTATGTTTATTTTCTAAAATTTATTAAATAAATAAAAGATGCGTTACTACTTGAAAAAATCGAATAAACTTTTACACTAGCGATTAAAAATAGATTAAATTTGCGTTAGTCAAAATATATATATTTACCAGACGACGCTGTCAAGTAATTTTATGGAAAATTGAAAAAAAATAAACTAACTCTTGTCAGTTATTATTATTATTTTTATAAATATTTTAATAAAGAAATCGTTTGCCTATTATTATTATTATTATTATTATCGTTATCTGATATGAAAGAACCGAAACTTTTTATTTACAAAATAATGATAAAATCGTTCCGACATTACTAATGCTAAAAATTTATTAACTTAACAATATAAATGCAATTAGCAGAATAAAAGTGAAAATTTTCTAAAATACTTTAGTAACTGAAAAAACAATATATATATATATATTTCTAATTTGGATCTATATAAATAATCTAATTAAAAATATTTCAGAAACAAAAAATTAATACATATATATAAAGAAAATACAGTATATATATATATATAGCGAGTTCACTAATTTCTTATATTTAAACTAATGTAAGAAAAAATCTCAATAAAAAAATTAAAACGCATAATTAAACAGATATTTATCAACAAATTACAATTTTGGGTTTCTTTTGGAAGGTTTTGTTTTCCTTCATCCGTATTTTTATATTTATGAAAGAATCGATCTATTCATCTGTTGTTTTTTTTTTAAATAAAAATGAAGATAAAATATACATCAATTAGAATTTTATCTAATTCAAATTTAATTAAATTCTTTTAAAAATATTGTATAGTATATGATTCTATAAATTGTCTATATTTTTTTTTATAGTTTTTATCAGTGTTTTTTCTCTTTGGAATTTCAAAAATATTTTTTTCTTTTTCAAGTTTCAGTTTTAAAAATCTATGAAAAATCAAAATACAAATCAAAAGAAAATTTTATGTTTCTTGTTCGATATTTTTTTTTTTTAAATAAATTTTGGAAATTATAACTTGCAAAAGAAAAGTTATTTTTCGGAAATTCCAAAGAGAAAAAACTAATAAAACTAACAAATATTGTGGATAAATAAAAATATAGAAAAAGATCTATAGAATCATATACAGCTGACTCCCGTTGTACGGGAGTCAGCTGTATACGGGAAATACGTTCCGGCAGAATGTATTTCCCGTAAACGAAACATGCATTATATGCGTATACAAGACATGTATTATCAGACGATTTTATGCAAATTTAAATTTGTCTCTGAGTTCTTTTGTAAACCTTTACATCTTTTATAAACCTTTACATCTTTTATAACTATTAGCTTCGCTATGTACTGTATATATAAACAATAGGTA
>WUQG02106691.1:0-25499 GCA_011317285.2 Androctonus mauritanicus | reverse complement strand
GTGTCTCCAATTTCTGATAGTTGTTTCTAAAATCGAAAGGCAACACTTCTAACCACACATATATAGCCAACGTATTTCTATTCTTTATGCTTCACAATCGCATGGAATAAACTCGCAATACTTTCCTCGGAATTCTAGAAAATATCCGAATCTCCGGATACTTTTCTATAATAAACTAGGATCTTCTCACATATAGGTTCTTAAATCGAAGCTGTATACAACAAAATTTATCGTTTTATCCACCAAACAGGCTCGAAAAATTTCAAATTTTGGTTTTTTCCTACATAACTATCTTAAAAAAAGATTCTAAAGTTTAAAAACAGTTATAAGTTTGCAAAGAACTTGTTCGCTGTTTTTATTTTTATTTTTTCTCTAGCAGAAATGCAACAAAATTATTATAAAAAAAATTAGTCTCTAAATATACGATTTTATGAATTTTTTTGTGAGCTAAAAATTAAAAAAATTTATTTGTTTTTATTAAAAAAACGAACAAAAAATATTCTAAATTAATTTTTGTCAAAAAAAAAAAATTATCAAATATGAATGAAATTAACTAAAAAAATCAACTCATAATATATTTATAATACATTTAATTAAAATATGTATTTTATTAAAAGAATTTTTTTTATATTTCCGATATTTTATTAAAATGATTTATGATATTAAGAAAATGAATTCTAGCTTTATATTTTTTATATTTTTTTAATCAATCTAAGTGAATTGTAATCAAGAAAATTCGATTCTTTTTTTATATATATATGATATTTTATCGAAAAATAAATAAATAATAATAAAAAAAACTACATAAAATTCACTCAATCGAAGAAAGTCAGTAAATTTATAAAGTTCTTTCGAGAGACAACTCAATGACTTTTCTTCTTCCTCTTATCGATTATCAATATATATATTTTTTAATTTTTTTTCTGTAGATTCAAATTTAATCCGGAAGATAATCCTCACTTAAATCTAAATTAGTTGCAAAAAATAGTTTGAGCAAATATTTGATAAGAAAGTCAATTTAGACTCGAATGTTGACATAATGATCCGAAGAAAGAAGGTACAACAGATACAGAGAGAGAGTTTTATTTATTTTATTTTTCTATTGTATTTTTAATCGTATAAAAAATATTCCTGTACTTATTTATTTAACGTATTTTCTGATTAAGTTACGAAATTATTATTATTTTATCTAAAACTGTTGTTTTGGATCAGAGATAATACTAGATTGTCACGTCAGAGTGGCACAAGCAACGACGTTCTATATATATATATATCTCATCTTTTTTCTTTCGTTTCGTTTCAAAATGGATTAAGATAACTGGAACGGCTGAAAAATCTCTAGGGTATACCAAAATGTGATGTTAAATGGTCTTGTTGCGTGTAAATTCCGAATGTTGAGAAAAATTGATACCATTAAAAGATATAAATATCTGAGAGGAGAGCCTGTAAATCGATTTGAAACACTTCTTTCGAGATACTCCAGAAGGATTTACAATTGTGACTGGATTTTTATAACAAGTTATTTTGTCCTTTAAAGATAACAATAAAAGATCGGAAAAAATGTGTAAATCTGTTGGAAGCCCCATCAAAATTTTATGAGAAAAATTCTATCTTTATTTATTTATTTATTCTTTAGATAAGTTTAATAATCGATTTCTACGTTCGCGTAATTTAGCGCTCGTAGTTAGATTTTTTTTCGCTGCAAAAATTATGTAAAAAAAGTAGAATTTTTGATGCTGTCTCTAACGAAGAACAATAAACGGAAGAAATTTATAGATTTTAATTCGTATATAAAATTGATTAATATTGACAAAATCGTCAGAAACGCGTTAAGCGAGGAAATTGGCCAATTGTTCAGTCAGAAAGCTGATAAAATTTTCGCGTAAGTTTTTTTTGCCTATAAATTAATTTAATTCGCACCACTTTTTATAAATTAAAATGTATAAACATGATTGCTATTATAACGATTGACAAAAACTCATCAGAAGAGTGTTAAATGAGGAAATTCGTGCAGTTGTACAGTCAGAAAGCTGATGGAATTTTCGCATAAGTTTTCTTGCGTATAAATTAACTTAATTCGCGTCATTTTTTTAAATTAAAGTAAAAAAATTGACTAGAAATTTCGATTATTTTTGCAATTTTTTTTTCTGGTTAAAAAAAAAATGTTAGCAGCGTTAAAAATCGCGTAACATGTCGGCATTTTATTTTTCCGCTTTTCGGAATTTCGCAGTTTTCAGATCTGAAAACCATCTTATCGTTCTCCGAAATGACTAGTTTATCTACAAATGCGGAAAAATCCCGGTATTATTACAAAACCATTTCTACTTCTATCTCCAAAACGAGTGAAATAAATGAGTGCTCGCTTTAGATTTTAATCTACGCTATTAGTTTAATTGATGTTTTAAAAATAGTTTTCCTAACTTTATATATATATCTTCGATTTTTCTCGTTCGGTAATTTACTTTTTATATTTTTTTTTTTTTATATTTTTTTAACTAATAAATTTTAAATATTTAAAAAAGAAAAATAGTCCGGAATAATTTAACATTGTTTTTTCTTTGTATATGTATGTATATATATTATCAATTTTCTAACAAAGTTTCTGGATGGTGGAGAATCTTCTTTCTTGTTCAGATATATCAAATGATAACGACTGTTTCAAAATAAAACAGCAAAAATAAAATTCGATATGAAGAAGTATGCATAACGAGCTTCAGAGTTTCGAGTTCTAAACTACTTCCAATAATTCGGATGATGATTATTTGAAATCGAAGAGGTAAACCATCAATTTGTGAGGTCCAGTCACCACTCAATAACATCTGTCGACAGTGGATTAAGCAGGACAAAGAAAGAAAAAGCTCCAACGAATGGAACTCTCTCTCAACATTTGAGAAAGTTCAGTATACGCGCGATTTTTTTTATATTTTTTTTATAAATTTCTTTTTGCCGAGAGAAATCTCCACCTTTCTCTTGTTGAAAACGTGAAATATTTTCTTTATTTTATTTTATTTTTTATAAATATATATTATTTTTCATTTCCATTTTGCTATTCTCTCCGATTTAGAATAGTTAACTCGACGATTATGGATTGATAAATTTTATTTTCATGCAGATGAGTCACTGCAAACATCTTTTGCTCTCCCTCCTCCTTCTCCTCTTCCTACTCCTCCTCCTCTCTTACGACAAGATGCGAATTAATTACTGACGGAAAATATTTTCCGAATAATCGAAATGTCATTTTCTGATATTTTCCAGATTATCAGAAAATGACGTTTCGATTCGAAATTTCAAATCAGCCATTCCATTAGATAGAAAAAATTATTTTATTTTTTATTTTTTAAAATAATAATAAAAGAAATCACGTTTGGCTAGATGCGATTTACGTATACATATATATCATGAGATTTGTTCACGAAACTCCCAACAGTATATTTATTTTACTTTATATATATATGAGCGATAACGCGATGTTGTAACGCTTCGATTTAACGTGACGTTAGCGATCCATCTTAATTAACGATAGCGAAAATTTAAAATTGTTTAAAGATTTCCATTGATCAACGATATCACTTTATGGATCTATAATGTTCCTGTAAACTTTTGCATATTTGTGATAAATAGTCAGTTGATGATCGACACTTTTTTTTATTATTATTATTTTATTTTTATACATTGAAAATCGTTTTACGAATTTCTCTGATCTTTATTTATTTATCTACCAAACTAAATCAAATTTTGAATAATAATTTTTAAAAAAATGTACATTAAGTTGCTTAAATTTAACATTAAATATTTTTTTTATATCCTTATCTAAAATTTATTTTTATTTTTTAAACTTTTTCCTATAAAAGATATAAGGCTAAAGAAACTTATTTAAGAGATAAGAGAAGGTTAAGATACAGGGAAAACTTAACTAATGTACTTATAATAATTGCGCAGTCAGCTTTGTTCAATGGGATATTATCAGTGAAGCAGAATAAAGGCGAGGGAGCGTTAGGAAGGGAAAAAAAACGATTTTTCCATCCAGTAATCATGTTTCGAACAGCCTGAAGGCTAAATCGGATAAATAGCAGGATAAATTTGCTTCGTCTGCACATCTCCTAGCAGATATGTTGTAGATCTTTCCAGCAACGATGCCCTACAAACATCTAGCGTTACATAGGCATCAAACGATTTCTTTTTTTTTTTTTTCTTCTTCTCTTTTGGAGTATTTATCGCAACATAATATTTTTTAAAAAATAGTAAATAAAAAAAAATTAAATATCCCTTCGTACGGATTACTCTTTATTACTTTCTCTCGATTCCCAGTAGTTTTAAAGCACTTAGCTATTCGTGGATAAAATATTCCAAAAGCGATATATAGCATCTATAAGAAACAAATACGTTCGCTTGCATATAAATCGGAAGATATGAATAAAAATGAATATTAATGTAAAAATTTAGAATCTATACGACTGATATACATGTTAAAAAAATAATTTATTCGCATGAACATTTTATAAACAGTACCGGTGTTTAATGAGGATGTACAGAAATAAGAACTGAAGTTTTCTTTTTTTCTTTGTTATTGGCTTACAAAAGCTTATATAGTTAAATTCTCTTCTAAAGTTTGTAAGTTTTATAAAAATTACAAAACATTTTCTAACTTTTTTCATGCTTTTTCTAAAGTATTCGTTCATTTATTTTATTTTTATAAAGATATATATATATATTCGTTAACAAGAAACACAACAGCTGCCTCCTATCTGCTTAATGCATCGATTCGCAAAGAGCTCGTCGCGACAGAATAGAAAATACCGTATAAAAATATTCTAACATTTATCCATCCTCATTGAAGGATTATAGAATAAAAATAATTATTTCTGATAAATCAAATGATTGTTTATAAATTGTGTTAAACAGAATCGTTTTTTAAGATTTTTTTTTATTCGTAAGCGAGGCTTGCGTCAAACACGGGAGGAGCGCGACAGCGCATCAAAATCGTAAGATAAAATTTTGCAACCATTAGTGACATCGAAATAAAACTAGTAATTGGAAACTGTAAATTATGTGCTTATTTACAGGTTATACTAGAAAGTATTTCTTTTAATTTTTCATTAAAAAATGAGATGTGCTCCCCACGCGCGCTAGATTCGCGCCCCGCGTCAATCTTTTATGATATAATGCAACATTTCTTTACCTAAAAGAAAACATATTTTTATTTTATATTATTTTAAAAATGTGCTAATAAATTATAAATACTTTTTTACGATATTTATCTCGAAATTTACTGAAAGCATTCATACAAAAAGAAAAAAAATATATAAAATCTAAGCATGACTTTTTGAAACGCTCACTATGTGAGTAGTCTTAAAAAATATTGTTTAGATCTTTTTCTGTTGTTTTCCATCTTATTTTTATTTATTTTTTTCAAAAATAAGTTGAAAAGAAGAAGTGCTTTTCAAAAAATTTTTTAAAAAGAAAATATAAACCGAAAGGATGAAAGATTTAAGAACTTGTGATCTAAAATATGTGAAATTTTCCTCTTTCTTCTGTCAATAAGGTCAAGCAAATGGGCCACTTGGAAAAATTTTTCAAATCCCCATTGAGGACGTCATTCTGAGCTATTGGTTTTAAGTCTGATCGTGATCCGGTAATCTTCCTAGAGAGTTTACCACATTCTACTTCTTATAGAAATGGCTCTTTCTTTTCTGCTATTTTATAAAAGAGTATTTTATACAAGAAAAAGAAGAAGGTAAAAAAAAGAGACTTTTCCCAAACAAAAATTGATCGGTTGATTTTTAAGAAACTTCAGATACTTCAAAAACCATAAATAGCCGAAGTAAATCCATCATAATACATAATTATCTTCGGCTCCAAATATATATTAAAATCGGAAGAAAAAGTGTAATTTACCTACTCTTTAAGCTAGAAAACATTAGAGATCTTCTTAATAAAGGGATATGTTTGGCTGATCAAGGAATAGATGAACCATAGCTTCATTAAAGGATAATTAAAGTAGACATCTACCGAATCGATAATTGCAATTCCTTCAGGCTCTAATGTTCCTTTTCTCTAATACTCCTTATTCACGCACATCATCTACTTAAATACATTCATTCTGATTTTATTACACAACTTATTTTTCTACAGATTTATATATTTAAGTTCAAACATACCATTCTCTTCACGATAATTAATAATGGTAATAGAAATAATCGTCATATTTTGCTTTACAAAATACCCGTTATTGCCATGATTTGACGCATAAATAAGCGCTAAATCACGAGTAAATTTATTTTTCTATATATATATATATATATATATATATAATAATATAATAAAATATTTAAGGATTCTTTGCAGGAAGAAGAGGCTCCAGAACGGCATAAAGTTCAAAAGCATAGGAAAATTAAATGCATCTCCTTATACTGCAATCAATAAGTAGTTTATTAGCCGAATGGATCCAAAATGAAATTTCTATAATGCCGAAGTTCTCCTTAATCTTTAATCAATCAAACATACAATACAAAGGTAAATCACAATTCCTATATTTACTTTCACGCTTTAGTTGACGAAAAGTGTAACAAAACGTGAAAGATTTTTCCATTAATTTATCAGACTTACGAATTTTTTTTTTTTGTTTTTATTTTTCCTTATTTTTCGGTTGATAAGAGCGAAGTTTATTCATAAATCCTCGGAATATTTTAAATTGCACCACGTCCGGAAAGCCCACATTTAGAATTTATTATTCTAGGATGTCAAATTGGGATTAGTGCAGCCATCACTTCGTTAGGACTTATATATTCCCAAAAAATATCGATTTTTCTACTTTCTAAGCAAAAATTTTATTACTTTTAAATCAAATTTCCAATCAAGTAAGACGTTTTTATAGTTTAATATATATATATATTCCTTTTTTTTCTGGAGAGAGAGAGAATATTATTAGTTTAAAAGCCAGAATTTTCGCTCTTCTTTTTTTTTTTCTTTTTTCTTTATACGAAAAATAGAATAAAATTTTTAAAAATATTCTATGCTATTAAACCATTTATGCAAACGAAAATTGTGTTAATATGACTTGACTCTCATTCATTTCCAAAGCCAATTACTTTAATATTATTGAAGATTTATTGATGCTGCATTCCTCAAATAGTTCCAAACAATTCCCATTACGAGGTGTGGACTTGGGAAGTTAAGTTTCTAAGAGTTGAGAATGTTTTATTCAAAAACCGAGAAAAGTAGACGAACTTAAGAGAGAAATAATTACTTATTTAAGTAAACATTTAATTCATTTATCCTGAGATAATTAAATGTTAATCCTATCAAATGAACAATAATTCAAGGGATGCTGCAACAACTTCGGTCAGTTTTCTTCCATTTTTCTTCATCGAATTTTGTCTAAATCGCCTCTCCTAAATTTTAATATATTTTATAACGTTTTTAGAAATATTACTTTTAGAGTTTGTTTATATATATATATTATTTATTTTTTGTCTTCTAAAGTATCCAAAAAATTAAAGTTATTATGCAAAAAAACCCATTTTCTACGCCGTATAAAATATGAAGTGTCAAATCCTTCGAAAATATTTTAGACAGATGATGTTAGCCGGAGTAACTGTTAGTATGCCTTCCGATGTGTATTGGTATGCACAGTTTGTACACGGAAAGCCAGGCTAAAACTTATTCTTGGCTTTCAAATGTGTTTGAATTATTACAGTTTCCGGGATGAACATATATCTTAAATTCATGACAGAATTCGAGATATATATTCTTGATAAAAGTAGAAAAAGTTTCCAAAAAACTGTACGTTTGTGTTTCTTAATATTCATCGGCATTCGCTGTAGATTTTTATCGATGCGTGTGCAACGAATATGAAATTCCGTTTACACAATTGTTGCTAAAAGTCGACATAATAAAAATGTAAATTTGTGAGAGAATATAAATTAAAAGAGTCAAAAATCCCTTTTGTTGGACGATCAGAACGTCTAAAGGAAGAAGGAAAAGAATATTTCTGTGAAGTTGATTATCTCTTGTTGATACTGTTGTAGAACACTGATAAATTTATTATTATGTACATATATGTTAAAAATGTAAAATTCCATGTCGAATTTTAAATATTTTACCAAATGTCAAGCAAAAGTTTCCTTTGTAATGCGAATGAAAAAGAAAAAAAAGTCACAAAATGTATGATGGATCGTTCTAACTCTATTGGACGAATATGATGAGAATTTAAATAAAATATTTTCTTTCTTTTATTATATTATAAATTTTTAATTAAATTATAAAAAAAGATATTCCAATATTTAAGAATTAATAACAACATCGATACATAAATTTCGTTTTAAATATTTACGATATAAAATTCTGTTACTCGATGGGATTCCGAAGAAGATTTAAGTAGAAAAATCAAAGAATTAAATTTTTTTTTTATTGTTTGAGGGATATTTTATCATCATTAACCGACCACTATGTGCCTTAAGGGAGTAGAAAACAATCACAGAAAGATAGAGATTTGTTTCCGATTCAGATGCGTTTTTTTCCCCCTCTTCTTTTTTCTCGACTAGTTTCTCTTTTGATAAAAAAGTTTTCCGAAAGTCTAGCAAAGAAATCTCTTAAAATCTCACTAGAAGCAAACCACGTCAGAATACATAAATACATTGAAGCAATCAGCGAAGAGAGAGATGCGTTTCGCAATGGACCAAAAGAGGATAAATATTTTATAAGATCGCTTTACTACAGTTTTCTTACAAGAAAAGTTCTCAATTTTTGATTGTTTCTTAGGTGAGAGACATGGATTTTTACATTATTTTAAAATATGTTGTAGCGAGTTCTAATAAAAATTTCCTAACACGCCGGTCTTACAGAAGCGAGTTATAAATTGAATTATTGAATTTCAAAAGCACTTTTATTGCTGCTAGAGTGAATTTCTGATGTAATACAAGAAAAGAAAAAAGAATTGAAGAGAATAAAGCATTCCAGTTCGATATTTCTGTCTGTTTTTGTCTTCTTTTGTAAGATTATTCTTTCTGGTAAGATTCCGTTCGTAGATTTTAATGCGAAATTGCGATTTAATGGCAAATTCGCCAATCTGGAAATTACCGGAGAGAATGTTATATAACTGATAAGTTAAATCAATATGTTTATTAAATGTTAATGATTAATGTTATCAGAAATATGTGCCCATTACTTCAAAAAGTAATTTTTCGCATTATCGTTTTGGTTTATACAAGAAAGAGTTTGATGTTTACTTGCACAATGAGCCGAGTTGATAAATGAATCATAAAACAATGCGTATCTTTGAAAGTACAAATCATTTAATCGATGAAGTAACACGGGATCTTTTCAACGTCAACGTTTACTTGCATTATTGTATTTTTCGCAATAAAATAAGAAAATTGATCCAGGTATTTCCGATAAATCGATTTGAATAATCGTATCTTCCTGCTGTTTCGAGTTTTGATATTTTTCTAATCAAAAATTATTTATCATAAATAAAAAAATAAAATAAATGATATATAGAATTATCGATCGCGAATTGCTATAGCAAATATCATGATTGAATTATAAAATAAAATTTATTTATTTCACGGTAAATGTAAACAAAAAATAATTATAAAACGATAATACAAAAATATGCTTATTTCTATAGTTAACGTATTAATTTACAAAAATATGTTTGTTACATCACAAACTATAATAATTGCTAATTAAAACAATAAACTACAAAAAAAAGTTTCGTAATAAACTACATTAATTGTTAATTACAACAATAAACATTAAAAATATTTTGCTTACGTCAGGTTCTTTACATAACAATTTTACGTCATAAGTTTGTTCATCACGTCACATTTATTACGTAACAATATAAATAAACTATATATGATGACGTAACAATCAAATATTTTTATTTATCTGTTACGCAATAGATTGTTGTTTATTTTTTGTTGTCAGCTATGTATTATGACATAATAAATAAATAAAAATATTTAATTGTTACGTCAAAATACACAGGTTATGATGAACAAGTTTTATGTCATTAATAGAAATAAATAAACTATGCATTATGATGTAACAATTAAATGATTTTATTTATTTGTTACGTCACAATGCATAGTTAACGATAAAAAATAAACAGCAATTAAAAAATAGACGGTTGTCAGTTAATAATTGTTGATTTCAACCAATAAGAGAGCATCGAAATGCTAAACATTTTCCCGTTATTACATGAGTTAATTATTAAATTTATTTTCTTTAAATAAATAAATAATTTATAGCTTTTTTCAAATCTGTCAAAACAGTCTTAAAAAATGCATTTTTGGAGAACTATAAAGAATATTTCATAAATATTTTACACAAGATTTGCTATTTGTAAGTACAGTACATAGTGCAGATATAAAATATCCTTTACCTTTCAGATGTAAAGATATATTGCCTAACAATAGAGAGATGTTGTATTATGACGAATGAGAGAAAGAAATTTTAATAAATTTTAACTTACATCTTCTCAAGTAAGCTATCACGTAATGAAAAATTTTTTATTTATTTATTTAATTTCGTTTTGAATAAATATTTTAATATCGATTCGAAGTAGTTTATCGAATTTACGACCGTTTTATTATGATTCGAGCCATGTGGCGATTGTTAAAAACTTAAAAAAAAAAAAAAACAAGTACATAATAATAAAAATCGATGAATTTTTATCTTTATTTATGGCATATTTCATAATTTTATATACACATCAAATTAACGAGTTATGTTTAAAATTTTAATACATTTTTATCTTTAAAAATATCGGATAAACTTGGAAAAAATTTATTGCATTTTATTTTAAGATATGATTAGTAGTTTACCATCTGGATATTGTCCTGTTATTTTAAAAGTTAATTGAATAATCTATAATATTTTTCAGACATTTTGTTTCCATGTAATTAATGAGTGTACGTGTCGATCCCTTAATCTCATCTTTTATTCTTCTTATCTCGAGTAACGATACCAAGGTAAAGATATATATATATTAATAGGGTTTAAGTTATAAATTATAATAAAATCATCTCCGTCAACACGTTTAATTTAAAATATCTTTCTGATGTTTGTATACAAACTATAGATTTAACTTTGTATGTACGTACTTTGTTTACAGCAATTTTCCATCGTAAAATTAAGAATAATCTCTTTGGAGTTGCATGCAGCGCATAGTAACTCCTTTGACCTTTATGTATTATATGTGTTGACCTTTAAAAAATCGATAAAATTAGTAGAAATCAGTATAATTCTGTTCATGTTAGATTACGGCACATCTTTTGCATATTTTCCTTCGAAATTTATTCATTTTTGTGTTCGAAAATCTTAACATTCTTAACATTTACAACTTGAGTAAGAATTTTAATAATAAAAAAACTAAATAAAAATGCAAACAAACAGAACGAATAATATAATATTTATCATATATTTAACTAAATTATAAAGTTGTAGTTTTTAAAAATTGAATTTTTCTTTATTTTTTATTCAATTTTAAAATAAATTCTAAAACGCAAAAGTCGCATTAAAAATCTGATCGAATAAAATTAACTTATAGACGTTTTAATAGTTAAAATATAGTTTTATTTAATGTCTTTTTTTATTTTTATTTTTTAAATATCTAAACATTAATTAACATTAATTCTCTTTCAATGTTCAAAAATAAAAAACAAATTTTAAATGCACTGTAATTATTTTTAATTGGTAATTTTCATTCAAACAATTAATTTTACGCTTGGAGTAATGATTTTAAGACATTACTACATATTTTAATTTAAATTAAGTTCTGTAAGGTCGGAAAAAAAGAAAAAAAAAAAAAAAAACATAAAAATTTAATATTTGGAACGGTATTTTTATTAATTTTCTTTTTTTTCTTCCTATCCTTTCCTCCGAAAATGGTTTTTGAATTTTATTATTTTGTCGGGAGAGAAAATTAATTTTTAAAAAACGTGTAACTAATTAATAATTTAAAATGTAAGAATAATAAATAATTGAAAAAAATAAACGGAAATTAATTTAAATAGCATAAAATAAATCGTATTTAAATATTAATAAAAAAGAAAAAAAAAAGTTTTTTTTTGGCATAAAATCTCATTGGAATGATTTATTTTCCGTTTTAGATCTCGAAAGATTGTAGATCTTTTCTGGATCATAGAAAAGATGAGGAATGAATTTATGAAAAGAGTCATAAAATGATGATAATTTCACGGATAATAGATTTTTGTGTTGGGTAGAAAGAATAATAGATTAAAATAAAATAAAAAAGAAAGGAACAAGATCGTTTATCACTAAAAAGTATGAAGTCACAAATGGGTTAATGAGAACAAAAATATTAATTCCTTTTACTAAAAATTACGTTTCTTATACTAATTAATTATTTTTAATCATTTAAGTGTTTTATCTTTAAATGCGTTTATTGTTTTGGCTTGTAGTTCTATCCCTAATATTAAAAAAAAAAAAAAATTAGTTTAAGTAAAGTGACCAGACGGTCCGGATCAGTCGGGACAATCCCGGTTTTTGAGTGTTTCTTCCAGCTTGAAAAAATGCCCTGGATTTGTTCCGGTTTTGAATAAAATGACCCGGATTGTCCCGTTTTTCACTTATAAGTACATAGTTTATATTAAAAAATTTTTTTTAAAAAAAAGATTAACTAGATTTAATTTTAACAAATTAGCTTCTGAAGAATTCTCCTTTCCAACTTTTACTATACATAGTCACCCTAATATAACCAATGTGAATGAATCAGTCTGGGAAAAAGTAATAAAAGTAATAGTAAAATATATTATTTATGTTTATTTATCTCTTCCTGCTTTTTTTGTAATTTTTTAATAATTTACCTTTTTTATTTAGAAAAAAAAATTTTTTGAATTTTGTCCAACCCCACACCCTATATCCTCTATGCCCCAATATCTATTGAGCGTCCCGAGTTGAAGTTCAGAAAATCTGATCACTTTAGTTTAAAGTCAATAGATTAAATAAAATCTATCCTGTCAAAACAGTCGCCATTTTGAAACAATATGGCGCCGGTTTCAACTTATAATTCCCAGTAGGACGAACATATTAATAATTATACAGTGCATAGTACGGTGCATTTCATCTTCAAAAGTTGTTTATTTTGTATTCTATCTTGTCACAACCTTGTTAAAAGAATTTTTTCTTTAGATTATAAATAATATTTTTTAGTTTTGCTATTTTCATCATTATTTCGGATTTATAAGGTAACGTGATTTATAAAATAAAATAAGATTTATTTTTCGAAATATATATAAAAATATCAGCCATAGAAAATTCTCCTTTTTAATGTTAGATAAAAGATAAGATGGAATGATATATCCTTGTATTACTTCTAACAAGGTTTCTCTTGGAAAAGCAATTGGAAATGAAAAAACCTAAAAGCATGTCAACAAAATTTCAAAAGAGAAAGAAAAAAAAAAAATAGTAAAAAAAGTATATAAAAATATTTTATTGATGAAATTTCTTGTTTTCAATATTTAGAAAAACTTATTATAGTGAATTGAGATTAAAATTTCTAAATATAAAATTTTAATAGAAAAAAAAAAAAAAATATTATTGTTATCTTTCTTTCTATCAAATATAACTTCGATATTTATGTATCAAAATTATATTTTTATTCTACCAGAAGACATAAACGTAATTCGGAGTTGTTTAATTAATTCAGAACCTTTTATTAAATCGAAAATTTCGAAACTTAATTCGTTGCAGTGATGAATCTCGATCAAATATTTTAATTTCAAATGGTACCTGAGAGAATTTTCAATATTGACGTCTCTTGGGTAGAAAAAAAAATTGTCATTAAATTTTATTTAATTAAACGACATCAAAAATAAAAATCGCGTCAAAATTAGTAGAATTTCGACTATCGCGTAACAAAAGATGATACGACTTATTCAGACCATTTAGAGAGAACTTTAATAACAAAGAAACTGGATGAGTAATTACTATATTATTATTATTAAATTTTTTTGTCGTAAATGGCTGGTTTTGTCGTTAAGCAAATGACCAAACGGTATACAGTTGTCAGTCTTTCGAGTTACATTTTTCTCTTAATTATCGTTTATTTGATTAACAAATCTATTCTAGAATGGTTGTAGTCGTGAGGTGCAAAAGAGGTTGTTTCACCTCTTATATGCAATCACGTACAGTGACTTGTTTGTAACACTCAAATGAGTCTAGATGCGTTCAAATGTGGCTTTATGACCGGTAATCAATCATACAAACAGATGGTATCTATTGATCTTGACACGATATCCTGGCACGTAAAAAGTAAAAGCATAAAGAGCTTCACGATGAAAGTCTTTTCTTAAACGTGTTAATTACAAGTTTTGTTCTTCTGCCTTTCGTTACAATATAATTTAATTTAATTTATTTATTATTAGATATAAACATATTTATATATATATTTTTTTTCTTTCTTATCGATATAAAGCAAGATATTCAAAAACTAATTAAAGTATCTGCATTGTGATTCGAAAGTCGTGTAAAGTTTATTTTAATGGATTAATTTAGTTTCCGAAGAGTACGAAATTACGTTATTTATTTATTTATTTTATTTATTTATTCCGAAAACATCTAGATAAATTTTAAATTAGCAAATTTCGCTCTTCGAGTTGGTGAATAATAGAAGAAGATATTAAGTAATTTTAAAAAAGGGTGGCTTGTACTCGTTCCTATCAGGCTATTGTCTACTGCCGAAAAAACTTATTTTTATGTTTTTCACGAACTTCTCCTGGTGAAAAATTGAGCTTAATGGAATAAAACTTTCGCATTCGTTATCTATTCAATAAAATTTCTCCTAACACGAATTTATGCATAGCAGATAAGTCGAGGAGAAGTTAGAAAAAAATTTAAAAAATAAAAATTTGCATTTAATTTCTCCAAATTTTTTAAAATAATTTTTTCTAGATTGCTTTAAAACTTTTTACAAATATAAATATAAATATAAATATATAAATATATATATATATATATGTAGTGGAATTTAGTTAAATTTAAATTTTTTTCTGTTCGTTTTTTTCGTTTATTTATTTTTTATTCTGCAAGTTTTTACTGGAATAAATCATTTTGTACAAAAAAAAAAAAAATTAAAAAATGTAGAAAACTTGTTATGCATTATTTACTAAAACGGAAAGTAATTTTTGTGTTTGTTTAAATTATGTTTTAAAAAATAAAATAAAATAGTTTGTTGCCATTCACGAAAAACGAGAAAATTTATTATTATTATTACTCATTCCAAAGCGAGTCTGTTAAGTTTGGAGTGACTTATGTTGCGAGGAAACAGAGAGAAAAAAAGAAGAAGAATAAAATGTTACAGTATCCTTTTATTAAATCCATTAATTTATGTCTTCTCATCAGATTGTTTTTATAGGATTTTTTAAAAATATTATGTTACCATTTCTACCTCGAATATCTTATGTACCACCCGGAAATTTGTTGTTTTTCGAAAACAACTTATTGTATGCGCTTTGTAATATTAATAGGATTTTTTTCTTTCTTTGATGTATAATGTTATCAGGTTGTTACAACTCTAAGAAATTTATTGCAGTTACATTTACTCTGAAAATATCAAGAGAAAAGCAAAAAATAAAAATAAAAAATAAAATAATAATAATAAAAGCTTAGAAAAATGAACCGAGAGCACCCATAATGGCAATCAAAGATGAACAGAAACAAAAATAAATTTAGTGTTTTTCCGATAAGATTGGTTTATATTCTGAGACGATAAGAAGAGAAAAATTTTAAATGAAAGTTAATTAAAATTGGGGTTGGAATCTAATGAGTTTTTCTAGTCGAAAAACGTAACTTTGATTTATTATATGACTGATAATTTCCAGCATTTATTTTTAGAGAAAGATTTTTATGGTGATGGATGAAACGATGCGAAACCGTTTTTAATAAATTTTTTTCTTCTTTTTCGAATATTAAAATCTCAAGATGAACTGGTAGTCTCCGAGGTTAAAAATTCGATAAATAAAGTCATGAATTTACTAATTACATTCACCGGAATTACTCTCTCTTTGTTGTAATTAAAGTTTTCGTTCCTTAACGAGGTGCAGAAATTATAGATCGAATTGTTTAACAGAAATCAAAAAATTTCGAAATCAATTTTACATTGTTAAAAATATCATTATTTGTGTTACCTCTGATTAAAATATAATAGTAAAATAAATAAAATGAAGCATAAAAAAACAACAGTTTAATGGCGATCTAACGCTCGAATTATCTGGATAACAGTTCTAACGCAGTGGTTATCATTTATTATAAGGTTAACAGCAGAATATTTAACAGTTAACGAATATACATATTAACTGTTAAACACTCAGAATAGTAGATATTCTTACTCTACACTGCTTAAGTTAAGTAAAATCGATAATTACAAATGTATCAAATCCCTAGCAAATAATAAATGCTACAATAAAATTAAAGCAATTAAAACAAACAATAAAACTTTATTAACAAAACAGCCCAAACAGTAAGATCCTCTTAATTGTTTTGTTAATACAATCAATATATTGTTAATTAATTAAATGCATTATCTGTTTTCTTGTATTATTTAAACAACAATACACATTGTTAAACAAATAGTAGATTCTTAATTGATTTATTTAAAATAATAAATTTTTACTTGTTTTTGTTGGCTAATTACAGAATTGCTTAAGATTTTTCTCAGATTTTTTTTTTTGCAATTTTTTCTTTATGGTAAAAATTGTTTTAAATAATTCAATTTTATTTTTTAAATTAAATTTTAAAATTATTATTATTATTATTATTATTGAAAGGAAAAGAGGTTAAAAAAAAAAATGTTTATTGGTTAGATCACAGACCGGTTTCCAACATTTGTTCGATTTTGACAATAAATGATGACGTTTCATATTTCCTCCCCTCTAAGATCAACAAATGAAAAATGAAGAAAAAACATGTTTCCAGTTTTGATATCATTTCTCAATTTTTGAAAATAAAATAAAATAAAATAAAATAATAATAATTTTTGTTTGTTTACATTTATTTATGCACAGTACGATTGAGAGTTCATTGAATTATTTAATAGAATAAATATTCTTCAGTAGTAGTTTAATCATAAAATTATTGGAAAACTTATTCATAAAACAAATACAGTCTGACATTTTATCATCTGAATAAATAAATTCTGACTGGAGACAAATTAACCATTCTCCCTTGTTAAAAAAAAGAATATATATATCTCCAAAAATTTGAATTAAACGAAAATCTAGTCAAATTTAAATTGATCGGAAAATTTTTTAAAAAATGAATTTTTTTCTGTATTTCATAACAAGGAAAAACGACTTTTCTTGTGACTATTGTAATGGCTAGTGGGTTGGACAAAAGAAAAAAAAGCATTCCGTCAGCTTAATTTTATCCAGTTTCGACTTTATGAACCTCATAACCTTAATCAAAGTGACAGAAATAACACCATTCGTTGAAGGTTATTACGCTAATGCATTTCTATCAATGCAGCACCGAAAGATGATTAATCAGGGGCGAGGCAAAGATATAATAATAATAATTTTGTTTAGTGCTGCCATCTCTCGAATTATTCCCAAAATACGTCTCTCGAATATATCGATTTATCCTACCGAAAATTCGTTTTAATATAAAAATCCGAACGAATCAAAAATGTATGCACGTTCTCTCAAAGAAACTAAACGTAAACTTTCGTACTGAATGAAGCGAAATTGACATAATTTTCATCTTAATGAACGTAAAAATAATTCATGAATTAAAAGCGATCAATTACGCGAAATTTACGTTTATCGAATGGATTTCATTCATATTTATTTTGCTAGAAAATTAATATTTACTGCAGTAAAAGGATTTAATATTGTTCGTGTGTCCATAGTTTTATACTGTAATGCGGCAAAGTATATTAGCATACAAGTTAATATGTAAATTTAATCTACACGAATATCACAATATGAATATTAGCGTGTTTGAATTCTGGAGTATTTATTATGTATATAACTTGGGAAATTTAAATGTTTATAGATAATTATTAACTTCATGAATTTATGGAAGGATTTTAAATGGCTTCCACTCCCCTTTCTGATGTAATTGTGAATATAATTTTAAAGTTTTTGAGATCGATTTCTACACGTTTCGATCCATAACTTTCGAAAAGTTTGAAGAATGGTGATATTAAATGCATAGAACTCGATTAAGAATTAAAAGCGGAGTGGAAAACGGTGTAAATCATTTAAAGATTCCTAAGGTTAGAAAATCGGAATAAGGAATTATCTCATAAATTATAGTTTATTATCTGGGAAGCAACACAATGATAAAAAGAAAGAAGGACGGTTATAACTGGTAACAAATCATCACACGCGATAATTCAGTTTGTCTTAGTTAACTTTTGATATAACATGAAAGCTAAAGTATTGCATGCTTAATAGAAACGAAGAGTAAAAATTGACTTTTCTCCCTCCCTCTTTATTTTCCTTCAAATTTTAATAGGGAAAGAAGCGAATAATTTTTTTAATTTTTTGCCTTTAAGGATGTTTGCTTACTATAGAAGTTGATGGATATGCATAATAGAAATGAAGAGTGAAAAATCTGATAATTTTATTTTCCTTCATTTTCATTCAATTTTTGACAGAAAAAAAGCCAAGAATTTTTAATTCTTTGCCTTTAAGGATGTTTGCTTACTATAAAAACTGTAGCATTACATATTTAATAAAAAACGAAGAGTAAAAAAAAAATCAAATAATTTTTTTTCTTTATTTTCATTCAGTTTTTGGTAGAAAAAAACTAAAGATTTTTAAATTACTTTTAATTATTCACTTTTAAAGATGTTTGCTTACTGTTCCTGCCTTTAATTAATATCATTTGTCATTTTGTTGTAAACACAAATATTTTTGTTACTCATTGATGTCTAAAATATATCATTTTACTTTAATAAATAAATTCTGATTAATGAAAGAAATTAAGATGAGAAATCTGTATCCGTATTAAAAGTAATAAATAAATTTTATTCATAAATCATATTTAATAAGTTAAAATAATTATATTTACAATTTATTTACTGATCTTAGAATTTAATTTCATAAATTTTTGAATTGGAATCTTTACTCTCGTACTTAATGATGTAAAGCATAAATCAAATTTATCATATTCTAATCTTTCGAAAGTTTGCATCTTTGCAATTCAAATAATAGTTTAATTTAATAATTTGTTTACTCATAAATTTATGAAGAAGATTGTTGTCATGACTTCCATATTTAGTTTTCATTATTATTCATCTGATCTTTACGTAAACCAGGTGTAGATTAATCTTTTTTTATTTATTATTTGGATGAGTATTAAAATATATATATATATTAATTCCTTAAAAGCATTGATGAACGAGGCGCCCAGAATTTTTCATTAATATAATTTGTATTTTTTCAGTTAATATCATTCCGTATCAATTAAATTAATGAGATAATAAAAATTCCGTTATTAAGTTTATACATTTATGAAAAGATTAATATTTTGGTACGAATAAATTATGAATCTCAAGTTATTTATGAAATATGTTTCTGTGTTTAAGTAAATCGCAAGTATTTTAAATCGTACAAGTAAATATATAATAAATTTTATCATTAAAAGAATTATTTTCATTAATAAAAGTCTCGAAATGTTTATTTTACTAGATTATAACAAGCATCTTTAGTTGAGCAACTATTGATAACTTACGAGATTTAATCTTTTAATATATGATGAGAATCATATTTCTTCCTTGTTTATAATTATATTTAAATGATTTATATTCCCATATAAGATTAAATAAATTTTAAGTTTTCCTGTTAATATATACAGTAGTCGTATTAATAATATACTATTTTCATTAAAATTATAAATGTTTTATTTCAAACTCGACGATCATTGTAGAAAGTATTTAGATGGGTAATCGAGCTTAAAAATTCATTAAAATATTTTTCAGAATCTCGAAAGTGTTCCTAATATTGTATTTAATGAGTAAATTTTCTTTTTTTTTTTTTTTTAATCGATTTTTGAGATCAAATAAGCATAAATAATGAAAGTTAACGCCATCATAATATTAAGGTTTTGAATTTATCCATATTAAGTAGATTACTGTATCTCTATGCCTGTTATATATTTTAATTACTTGTTTAATTTGTTTTATTAAGCATCACAGTCCCACAAAATTGGATTTCGACAAGAAATTACGAAATTTATCATCAAAAATCTCATTTTATCTATTAAATTATTTAATATATTTTTCTACAGGAAAAAAAAAGGTTACGCCATTTAGAATGTAGTATTTATTCTCTAATAAACGGCGCACTTGCTTTTTTATGATTCTTTTGCGTTGTTTATTTATATTTTTTAACATTTTTCTGAAGAAAAGTGAAGTTTCTAAGATGCTTCACTTTTCTTAGCAGTGCTGTCTTTGTACGTCTGTATGTCCCTCGCCAATAACTTTTAAACTAATTAATAGATTTTCATGAAATTCAGGAATAATTTTCTGCCATTAAAAGTATCCTCGATGATGCATCAACTAACTTTCTAGCTTTAGCTATTTAAAAATGGCGAACGTTCAAGTTTCCGAGATATTCTCTTAATATATTTCGAACTAATAAATGACTTCGTTGACACATCATTTATCCCTTTATCTTTATCCATTTAAAAGTGAGAAACTTCAAACTTCCGACATTTTTCCCTAACTTTTGACTGATTTTTATGAAATTCAGCAAGATGATCAGGCCATTAAAATCGACTTTTAAATGAGATTAATTAACCTTGTAGTTTCATCCATTTAGCGTTCGAACTTCTGAGGTTTCAGTGTAGTAACTATGGAACTATTTGACAGATTTTTAAGACATTCACAAGAGAGGTTATGTCACTAAAGGTAATTTTCGTGGCATACATTTTAATCCCGTATCTTCAATCATTCCAAGATTGAGGACAGATTCGTAAAGTAGACTATTAGTCTCTCCAGAATTGCTTAAACGTAATACTGTATAAGCAAATCTGGAAAGAAATGGTTGATGGTTTATTCAAATTTTACAAAAAAAATTGATTTCTGCAGATATTTCAATGTGTAACATATTAAAATGTGGCTTTCATCCCGATAATTACATCATTAAATGAGAAAAAAGGCAGAATAATTAGAATAGATAATTAAATTTTTTAAAATGTACACAATCACTTCTAATAAGATGGGCCGTTTATTAGAGAGAGAGAGAGAGAGCTTTTAATTAGAATAATTACAATGCAATAAAATATTTATTAAAAATAAGTATAAAAATAAATATTAAAATTCGCCTATTCTTCTGACATAGTGTCTTTCCTTTACTGCAACTAGATTTAACTGCATGATTTTAATTTAATATTACTTGGATTAATATTCAAACACTGAATGGTAAATAATCCAAACTCATTTAGATAGTTAAACAGATTCGAAATGCTACTATACTTTAGCTACCCAAACAATTTAGCTGCTATAACTTATTTAACAGTTGAATTTATCTCGAAAACTATTCGTACAGATGTTATAATAAAGCTTTTACTAATCTCCCATCCCTAAAATAAGATAACTCGTCAAAAAGTTTATTAAATAATTGTACTGCTATTATGGTGCCAACAAAACAATCAAGAAGGTAACATCTTGCGTGATATTTACTTCATATGGTACAGTAATTTCTTTTAATGCCCCTCTACTTCACTATTTGATCAAAATAGCATTGTTCTCCAGAAAAATGCTAGAGTCTGTTTACAAAAGAGAATTCTGAAAACGAGTTAAGTAGACCTATGGATTCTAATTACTTTCTGTAAAAAATCTTTTAGTCTTTATTTTGTTCATATTATCAGTTAAAAAAATTAATTAATTAAATAAGTCCTGAACTAAATCTAATTCCCAGAATGAAATTATCTCTATACTATCAACGAAAAAATTTGAAAATCGCGAATTTTGACGAAAGTAAGATTTATGTGGTTATAATACATATATTAAAATAGCTGTATAAATAAGAACAAAAATACATCAAGAACATTTACAATACTTAAAATAATTACATTTTGAACATTATTTTAGCTTCCTTGCCAATAAAAAAGGTAAGACTTACAGCATTAGTCTGTTCCAATATATTTAACATGAAATCAAGAAAGCATTAAATATTTCCACTACAAGAGTATAGACATTTACATAATTATAAAAATCTACATGTTGCTAAAACACAATCTTATGCAATTATTTTAAAACTTAGAGTCAGTGCTAAATATCAATTTTTCTGAAAATGACGTAAAAGAATTGATAACAATTCAAGGAACGTATTTTGATAACACTGTTAGTGACGTATATCTTATACTCCTCTTCCAAAAATATGTGCGGATTTCTCAAAATCGTGAAAAATTATTTTTGTTTACATTGAAGAATCTAAATTCGCCATCAAAATTCTTTAAAAGGAATCCAAAGAATGACGAATCTAAACTCGTTTCATCAAAATTCGTAACAGATAGACATTAGTCTATTCGCGTAAAATAAAAGACATTAAATTAATTTGTATAAAGCCTTCAAACTGTACTTATACCATATCTTACATCCTTTCATATAGATAAAGAATTTCAGTATAAATTTATATTTAAAAATACTTTCTAATATATTATATTTATGAAAAAAACAATGCTTTCATAATATACAATGAATTATTAATAATTTTATTTCGAATATTTCTATATTAAATTTTTTTATAAGATTTAAAAAATATTAATATTGTATTATTTTGTTTATATATTGTATAGTGTATACATAATATAACTACTTTCCTATATGTAATATCATTTTTATACTGACGAATATTTCACGAAAAACTAAACCCAAAAGATTCAATAATAAAAGATTTATCTATTTGATATTTGAAGAGATCATAAACAATCATGCAATCTTCAAATAAATCATCTAAAATTATATACAATACACGTAGTACTATATGATTAAATATAACTTAATCAAATTTTTAATATAAATTTTTTTCATATTTATTGCTTTATTTTAATATATTTTTTCAAAGGAAATTCTCTGTCTTCAATTGGTAGTTTTACTTGATATTCAGTGAGAATTTTCTATCATAAAAAATGACCTAAATTTCTGAAATTTTTAACTCCATAACGTTAACCATTTTAAAAATAGCGATCATTCAAAATTTTGAGATATTCCCTTTAATATATTTTTCGATTGATTCGTGTTTTCTTAAATGAAATTTGTTAGAAATATTTTGATATTAAAAATGACCTTGATTTGGCATCTTTCAATCATTCCTCAAACTTCGGCGATTATTTTTTCCAAACGATTTCTGAACTGTTTGATCGATTTCTATAAAATGTAGTGGACAAGTCGAGCCATTGACGATGACTTTGACAAGATAGTTTTTTTTTATCTCAAATCTTTAATTATTCCAAAATAGCGAGCATATTTTTGAAAATAAGGCGATTAGTTATTTCTGTAACTGCTTGTATTTTTATCTTTCTGCTAAGCATTTTCTAATCGTATCAGTTTAAATCCCAAATAATTTTTATTTCAATTGGTATATCTATTCATATATAATTTTAAAACTTAAAATAATATATTAAATTTAATACTAGTAATAATTATAGTCCGTAATCAATGATAGCGTTTGAGGAGCTAAATTTATACTTCTAAAATTTAAAAAAGCAGTTCTGGGAAGAAATAATCAATAACTTTTCGATTATGGCTTCTATTTTCGAATAATTAGAGATATTTTACCTTTAATTTCATAAAAAGTCAATCAAATAGTTCAAAATTATTAAGGAATAACTTCCGAAGTTTGAACGTTCGCCATTTTTTAAACGATTGGAGATAAGGAGTTAATTGATGGGTCATCGAAATCATCTTCGATGATTTAATCTTTTTGCTAAATATCGTAAAAATCTAATAATTATTTTCAATATATATTAAGAAAGTATTCTAGAAATTATAATGCACGCCATTTTTAAATGGTCGAAGTTGGAGGGTTAAACAATGCTGCATCAAAGTTATCTTTAATCAATACTGAATTTTATATAAATTTAATAATAAGTTCAGAAGTTATTAGTGAAATAAGCAGACAAGCATACAGAAAGTATGGAGAACTAAAATCTCTCTTTTCTTTGGAAAATAAGTTAAAAATATTACTTAAACAATAAAATACAGATATTTCATATTTAAGTTCAACTATAGATCTATAAGCTAGTAAATATTTTTTGTACCTTCTATATAAAGAGAAAAATCTTTCAGTGAAATAATTGTTTTTTCCATGTTCGAAAATTAGGGAAAAATTATATAACTTATATATTAATAGTTTTCTGGTTTAATGAATCTCGGGAAAATTTATGAAACAACTTTATTCACTATTTTAATTTTATAAGTTTATCTATGAAAAATCTTTTTGCTTTTTGAATGTATAAGATGTAAAAATTTTTAAACTGAGAGAACTAGGATTTTTATTTTAATAAAAATAATTTGGATAATATTCTAAATCTATAAAAACTTTTGTTTTGATTTCAGCTATTCGATCACATGTATCGCCATCTGGTGCTGTAATTCGAAAATTAAATATTCCTTATTAAAATTAAATAAGCACAAAATATATATATATATAATAAATTAAAAAAATATATGATCATAGAGAAAATTAAAAAATTTGATATTTTTGTTTTCTACAATATATTCTAGTCTTTTCATTAATGTTTTCAAATGTTGAGGAACTGTAGCATCAACTTCCCGATTGAAAATTAATATTTAGTTAATGATATTCATGTAATAATCCTTTTTTAAATTTAAATTAATATTTTATATGTAAATTTAACTTATTTGGCAATATTTATTTGTTTAATTCGATTATATAGTTATCATTATATTACAAATTTAAATTAATAAATGTTTCATGTTCGTTACGGTCCTAACTTTGTTATTATATTTCTAAAACAAGAGCAAATTCTAGAAGATCAAGAAAACTGGATTATTATTTTCATCTTTAAATGAAACGATAAAAATTTTAAAAGGAATCGGTGCCGCTTTTAAATCTTCAATACAATTATTTTGTAACATGTACTTTTTTTTTGTCAACAGATGACGCCAGATTTCCATTCAATTAGAATATTATCTGACGATGCGAAATAAGCCTTTCTATAGGTTGCCCAATTCTACGAAGAGATCAACCGGATTGTGGAAGACGGGGATCAAAGCTGGGTTCGGACCCCGTGATAAATATTTTAAAAGTTTGGGACACAAGAATCGAACCGGAACCTCCAGAGTGTTTCCGCGCGGCCAATCCGGTTGACTGTAACATCTAATTAAGAACAGTTTCTAACAATCATGAATCATCAAAGAATCAATTTTCCTATGTGGCTTTAGTATTTGCTTTCCAACCTTGCTGTTACTAACCGGCGGGCATTGTCGGCCGGATTGGCCGCGTGGAAACGCTTCGGCTTTCCACTCTGGAGGACCCGGGTTCGAGTCTCGGGTCCCA
>WUQG02106580.1:0-25500 GCA_011317285.2 Androctonus mauritanicus | reverse complement strand
GTTTTAACACTGGCATTCTGTTAACATAAAACTGGTTTGTAAAATTTCGTTCTGACAATTTCGATATTAAAGATGCACCACGTTCTGAAAGGCCAGTTGAAGCTAATGAAGACAAAATAAAAGGCATTGGTTGAAGCAAACCGCTGAATAACAACACAAGAAATTGCTATGAGATTGATTGAATTTGTCAAATTCAACCATTCATGACTATATGAAATGATTTGGTTTCATTTCAAAGCTCGATATTTGGGTTCCATGCATTCTCAAGAAAAGAGATTTGCTCCATCGCATTGACATCTATGATTTGTTGTTCAAACGTCAAGAAAATGATCAGTTTCTGAAATGAAATCATAAATGGCAAATGAAAAATGGACTGTTTATAACAATGTAGTATGCAAGAGATCATGGAACAGAATCAATAAGCTAGTTTAAAGCACTTCAAAATCAGATATTCATCAAAAAAGTAATGCTCTCTGTTTGGTGAGATTTCAAGGGAATTATTTTTTTTGAACTTCTATCAGACAGTTCCACAATTAATTCATAAGTGTACTGCCACCAATTGGACAAATTGAGTGATTCCATCAAACAGAAGAGGCCAGAACTGATTAATAGAAAAGGTGTAGTGTTTCACCATGATAACACCCAACCTCATACAAATTTGATGACTTACCAGAAGCTGTTGTAGCTTGGATAGGATGTGTATCAAACCCATCATATTCACCAGATCTGGCACCTTCCAATTATTATTTGTTCCTGTCTTTATAATATCCTTTAAAGCAAAACATTTAGTTCAAATGAGGGTATCAAAAATCACTTGGTTCAATATTTTGCAAGCAAAGATCAAAAGTTCTACGAGCATGGAATCATGCTACTACCAGAAAGAAGGCAAAATGTGTTAGCCCAAAATGGTCAATATATAATTGAATAAAATATTTATATGCTATAAAAATTTGTTGTTCATTTTCATGAAAAAAATTAATTTTCAAACAACCCTATATATATACTTTTTTATTAAATTGAACTAGTACATGGCTGATGTTTAGTACAAGCACATGATTTCATTTTTAGTTTATATAATCATCAATTTGAGAAACTGATCCATTATTATATTATTTCTGTTATTTAGCATGCATGGTGTTTCAGAAATATTTATACAAACTTTAGGACTGAATTCTCCACACACAAAACAATAGAAAAAGTTCATATAAACATACATCTGAAAATTTTTGATTTTTGAGTTATATTGAAAACTTACATTCAACAACAAAAAAAAGTTGTCATATTTAACTTCAAATTGGCATAAGACATTTACAATTACATATTACCAATGTAATAAATCACAATAAATGCTCAATGTCCTCCACTTGCTTCAATGCATACATGGAAAAGTCATGAACTCTCACACCTTTTGCAAAAATGCAACAGTCTGTGACTCAATACGTCTATGTGAGCACTGAAGCAGATGGAGGACGTTTTCAGAATTTATTGTGATTTATTATATAAGTAAAGTGTAATTGTAAATGTCTGTCATATTTTACTTTAGACTGGCACAAGTCTTTTTTGTTGTTGTTGAATGTAATCTTTCAATATAACTCAAAAACAAAAAATTTTCAAACATATATTTATCTGAACTTTTTTGTTGCTTAGATATGAAGAACCCAATTCTGAAATTTATGTCTCATCCAAGCTCACAGACCCCCTGAAATCTTTCCATGGGCCTCTTGGGAGTCTGTGGACCCTTGGTTAAAAACCCCCTATATTAATTTAAATAAGATACACATTATTATTACTGTTATTACTTATATATAAAATATATTTAATGTAAGCATAACTATTAAACCATAAATTTAAATGTTAAGAACTATGGAATTACAATTGACTCTGGTTATAATGAATTTCAAGAGACTTTGATATTTCATTCACTATAAGTGAAATTATGCCATCCAGAAAGGTGTTTACATTTTATCACTGATTAATACTCTCTGCATTGTTTTTTATTTTTCATAGAAATTTTTTCCAAAATGAAATATTATTTTTCAACACTGACCAATAGGTATCAATTTTAATCAAGTATGTCAATATTTCATTAATTAAAAGTTAATAAAATGCTATAAAAAATTAATCTTCCATTATAAAAAAAATGAATTTTTTTACTGAAATTAAATGATATTAGCCTAGTTTTTAATTCTATAATCCCAGCGGTAGATTTTTGGCTAAATTTCAATGCTTTGTATGGCTTTGAGCAAATAAGCCATGTTCTTTACTTCATCATTATTATGGTACTGTATTTTAGATTTTAAAAGAAAATTATCTGCAATTAATGATAAAATAATACTTATGTTTAAAGTTTATATGCTTATTTTAATGCATATTTTAGTAAATTTTACAAAAATCAGTCATTTTATTTTAATTTAAAATAATTTTAGTGTTCTAGGACTGCCATACTAACAAATGATGCCATCGTTAAAATTTAAAATCTTTCTTTTCTACTATAATTAGTATTCATTGGTGTAGCATTGACATATATCATATGAAAAAAAATGGCATTTGGTAATCAGTGAATTAAACAACAACAGTTTTTCAAAGAATTATGATATTAAAATAATATTTTTTTGAAATTTCCATGTTCACTAAAACAAACACATATTCACTATAACCAAAATTATTAACATACATCAAAATGTATGCGAATTGGGACAAGGAAAATATGTTCTTCATAGCCAAATGTTCACTATAACAGCATCCATTATATCCAGAACTGATTGTATTTAAATTCCATATTTATTCTATATCTTAAATTTATAAACCAAACTTTAGGTCCTATTTGGATATCTCTCTTAAACTGCCAAATTAATCCCTTGATATTTTTAATAGAAATTTTAATAATTGGACGGAATTTATATTAATGTTAATGTCATATTGTAATTAATAAATATACTAATTATTAAATTAAGAATGGCTCCATCTATGAATTAATGTTTAAACTAGAATTTTTAATTACTTTATCTTAGGAAAAATTCTGCTAGATGGCTTTGGTTATGACATTAGGATGGTAACCCAAAGGTTCCTGCTTTGATCTTGAGCTGAGGCAGATTTTCTTTTCAGATAAATTAAAAATTCTAAAATTTGGCAGTTTAGATTCTATCTTAAATTTAAATAGAATGGAACTGAAGATGGCATTAAAGGCCAAAGTGCTTTTTTTGATTATGTTTATTGAGTAAATAAATGAATTTTTACCACTGTCAAAGTGCTTTAACTCATATTTCAAATGTATAATAGATGAATTATAATTACTACTATCAATAAATAAATACATTGCACGCAAAATGTATTGCTAATTGTTGATAAATTTCAGATTCCAGAAGGCTGATAAACATGCAAAAAAATACCTGTGTATGGCCATAAGAGGATAATGTCTTTCTTTGCATTACCAAATAACTTATATATTTGTCTTTATTTATATTGATAATATATGCAATATTTTTCAAATTTAATATAATAAAATTAAATTTTTTAATAATAATATCTGTATAAATGATAAATTATTTGAATAATAGTTGTACAAATGATAGTTTGTTATGCAAATAATGTAATAATATAAAATGCCTTCAGAAAATAGGCTAAGCAGTTCCTTCATTTCTGTTGGTCTTAAATGTAATATCATTTTTACTTTTAAGCTTCACCTATGGAAACTGTTTGTAGAAGGACTAATCTTTTTTGTATAGTGTAAGGTTGATGTATATTTTTTACATAAGGAACCATATACAGTTAATAAGATAATTATGAAATTGTAAATAAAACTTATGCTTAATAAATATGTTATCTACAATGATAGAAGTTTACTTATTAATATTTCTGAATCTGTACCCTGGAAGTTTGATAGTGATAGCTTGCAGATTTCAACAGGTTAGTATATTTCAAAATAATCCTAATTAATATACAAGAAATTCATATTGTGAATCTTACTTAATTTTCATCGAAATCTATAGAATTTTTTTTTATCATTTATTATGTTTTTCATTTTCATCCTAACAGTGAGAAAATGTTTTTAGAATTTTATTTCTTTCATAATTTCATTATATGAGATTGAAGAAAAACAATTTTTTTTGTATGAAATCTTAGCTATCCAATGAAATATTTATTATTTTTGGATAGCAGTTAGTCTGCTGATTAAAGTAAGCTAAAATTAAGAAAATCAGATCATATTTTAAAAAATTATCAATAAAAAATGAAATATTATGCAAATTTTCATTAATTAAGTTGTCATATAATTAGTTAAAAAGTTATATAAATTCATTGAAATACTGTCATTTTTATTAATATAAAATATTTATTAGTATGATTTTCCTTCATATCAATAATTTTTAAAAATTTTTGAATTTATGTCAAAAAACCAAACACATGAAAATTGTTCACTCTCATACAGTGATGGACAAAATTATGGACACTTTTTGAAAATTTCATATTTTGCAACTTTGCATGCCTATAATAAATGTTATGTTTCACTAAATACAAATATTGATGATATTATTTGAAAGACAATTATCTTTCAACTGATATATAAATAGTAATGCATTCAACTGATATATAAATAATGCAAAATTCAATACAAAAAACAGAATTCAAATATTTAAACAACAAAAGAAGGTTATCCTTTGAGTACAGTGATAATGGTCATTTACTTCTAAATGCAATGCATTATCAGTATTTAACGGGGTAGCCTTTATTGTTTTTATAACAGCATTACATCGACATTTCATTAAGTTGACAAGTGTTTGAAGCACTTCTTTTCATTGTTACATAATGTCAGGAAGCAATTATTTGCTTCCTGGCTTCCTGCCTTAATTAATTGCTTTTTATTTGATGGATAACTCATTCATAGAAGGTTTTTCAAGCAATGCCACAAATTTCTATCAGATTCAAGTCAAGGCTATTTTTCTTGACCAGGTCAACAACTGAATGCCTCTTGCTGTGAACCACTGCTTACATATTTTTGTTGTATCATAGGGAGCTGAGTCCTGTTAAAAAAGAAATGTCGCATTGTTAAAAAAGATTCCTGATGGAAGGTAACAGTTTTAGTTCCAGAATGATGATGTATTTTCTTGCATTCAGTGTATTGTCAATTACATGAAGGCAGCTAACACCATTTGCTAATATACATACCCAAATCATAACACTGAGTTTTTTGAAGTTGCTGAAATGCAATCAGAATGTAACTCTTCTCTTACTCTATATCTTATATTTTTGCCCATCACTACCAAATAACAATATCCTACTCTTGTCAATGCAAATAACTCGCTTCCACTGATCATCTGTATATTCAATGTGTTCTATAGCCCACTGAATTTGTTTCTGGTGCAGATGTAGATTCAGATATGGCTTTTTTTTAGAATCCTACCTCTTAGTCCAACATCTGATAATCATTTTGTTATCATTTCTGAACTGACAAAACACCAACTGCACCCAGTTCTCCCCTGATGGCCTCAGATGAAATTTTTCTGTCCTTGAGACAGCCTTTTTTATTCTTCTGTTATTCACAGATTTTTTCCAACTTTTTCCTGCTTTTTTTAATTGATTCTGTTTCCCTATAATGTAAACAAAATAAAACAAGTGACTGGAGCAGTGACTAAATCTAGAGCAGTTTACTAATGCAAAATACTCCAGATTTAGTCACTGCTCTACTTACTTGTTTTGCAATTTCAGCATAGGAAAGGCCAGTTCCATATATTACAACAGTTTTCATCTTTTTCTAGGTGTCCAGTCCACTCTTATTAGTGTCATTATTCTATATCTATAATATATACTTTTGTGAGGGACAGGAATGCAGGTTGGATGTGGTGTGTCTTTCCTCACCTCCAGATTTTGGTTTTTTTTGATAAGGGGAAAAACGGAGAAAGGAATTTGGAGGGGAGAGAGAGAGAGAGAGAGAGAGAGAGACACATCAAAAGGTGACACATGATAATATATCGTATAGCCCAGCCCGTGGACTCTTAATCCCCAATTCAATTAAATCAAATCATAATTGTAAACACAGGTGTTGGGTTAGGATAAATGTCCTAAATATCGACCTCATTTTTCGCCGACGGAGGTGGAAGGTCAAGTCACCAGAGCCAGTACAAATACACACGTGAGAATTATTTGGAGAAGCAAAAAAGTGAGAAGGACAGACAGTGAGACGAAAAAAAGAGAAGAAGAAAAAGTGTATGGTATTTCAGCCATAAGTCTTCGATTATAGACTTCGCAAGCTACATCCTTTATCTTCTTCTTCTGCATTATCCAACTTCACCACCTAACTAACTCCATCATCCACTCTCTCTCTCCATTGAGGAATTTTTGGGAAGATTTCAACGTTAAGTATGCTACACCAGATTGTATCATCTTGCACCCAAGAGATGGCACCTGTGATACTAACTGAATTGGAATTGTTTGGATACTCCTTACTCTCAAGGTTTTGATAAGAAATTGTCGGGCAGTATGTTGTAAAAGCTTAGATTACATGTAAAGAATTCTCTCTAGTAATTATATTAAAGGAAGTTGTTGGTTTAATGATCTGTAGTCTCTGTCTTGGAGTTTGGCCTTACTACCCGTCCTTGCCCACGATGCGCCATATAACCGTGGCAAGGCCATAAGCCTGTAACATTCACCCATCAGTTTCAGGAGCTTCACACTTTAAAAAATTTGATTAAACTTAAAAATATTCACACAATCACCAATTATGCTTCAGTTACACCGACAACTAACTTTCTATCACAGAACAAGAGCAATACATCACATTTCAAGTCAGTCTGGACAAGAGATGATGATCTCTTGTCCAGACTTGAAACATGATGCATTGCTATTGGCAATTTGATTGGTTTCCAGAACAAAGATTGTGTTTGGACAGTGGGGTTGGCAATTTCAATCTACTTCTTAGCTTAATCACATTTGTGTTTGTTTTTTAAACTAACACAAATGTGCACAAAGCAAGCATAACTTTTTTTTGTTGTGCAAATATTTGAATTCTGTTTTTTGTACTGAATTCTGCATTAAATTATCTTTCAACTGATCTATAAATATTTGCATTTAGTGAAACGTAACATTTATTATAGGCATGCAAAGTTGCAAAACATGAAATTTTCAAAAAATGTCCTCAATTTTGGCCACCACTATATATTAACAGCTATAATACTGTCTACTCTGCTTTAATTAGCCTGCAGATGCTTTGTTGGCACAGTACACCCAATAGCATATGCAGCACAATAAAATAGATTTGGCCACAATTTCTCCTGAAATGACTGGCATAAAGGAATAAAAGTGCTACACCCCTTTAAACAGCTGAAGGTATTTACATTCAGATTTTCTCATATATTTATTTAATTATCAATAAAAATAAAGCAATAAATGAACAAATAAGAAACAATACTGTTTATTTTAATAGAATTAACCAATATTTTTGTATTATCAACAATAATTTTTGTTTTACAAATTTTAGAGCTCATCATATGAAAATTTCATTTTTCATTTAAAAAATAAAATTATCCCATTCCAAAACCAAAACAAGATTAATATAATATAATAGAACAGAATGCAGAATTCATATGACTGGATAAAAAAATAATCCAAATTCTATTAATACATTCAAATTATCTATCTTAAAAATTTAATTTAAAAAATTTTGGCAATTGAAAAATTTAAGAATCATCAGAGAGACAATGCAAAAAAAAATCAATCTACAAAAGTTTCACAGATTAAATAAGGATTGAATTTTTCCTAATTGTCTTTTTTTTTTTTTTTTTTTATCATTTTTTGTTCTACTTCCATGATCTGAAGGCATATCAACAGACCTCAACAGCTTAATGTGCTTCAATTAAAAAGAATTATTGTGTTTGACTTTGATAATTTAGCAACAATGATGATTATAGAGGACACCAGGCAAAAGGATTAACATAAACATTTAGGAAACTTTTCATTGATAATATTAAATCACAATATCAAAAAACTGGTGACAAAATAATATTGATTTTTCAATATCAATAAGACAGAAACACATGACTAGTTATATAACAATATATTTCTTATCAATATTGTAAACATGACTACACTTAAATTACCTTATACTTATATATAAGCCAATAAATTTTTTTGAAGAAGAGGAGTTGGCTTAAATTTTGACACTGGGGCAGACAAAATTTGGAAAATTTTTCAAAGATAAATAAAATTCAACAACTCAGTCATGTCACATTTCTATTGGACTTCACATCAGCTACACAATCTGCCATATTTGTTTCTAACAAAAATCATCAGGCCATCATTGCACTTATCATCAGTTAATACTAAATGAAAATGTAGCAGTCTATGTACCAATATTTCTGACTGAAAGCAATTCTGATTGTTTTGATCATTTAGAAAATATGGAATGTTTATTATACAGTTGATTTCAAACATCAAATTTCCACTCCCAGCAATTGTATACATGTATGATGAATTTCAACTTCCATCAGCTTTAACAAAATTTTTTTGCATGTTTTGATTTTTTATCATTCAAACTTTAAATATTTTTAATGAGATTCAAAAAATGATGATAAATGATGGAAATATTAAATATTTCTATCATTTATTATCTTCTGAATTAAACACTTCAATAAAATTGCATTGTAGAAAGAAACAATTAGGCATATCACATGATTGCATCCTGCTCACTATCCAGCTTTCTCTTCACATTGGATCATTACAATTCAATACTGTAACTGGAAATTTCATTTACATAGTCATATTTATTCCAATAAAGAACTGGATTTGTAAAATTTTTTTAATTATAAAATAAATTATCTATTTCACTGAATCTCATATTGTTATTATTGTTGATATTTGAAAATTGGAGGGTCAGTTTATATACAGGTTTCAAAGTTTTATTGATTTTTAAATTTTGAAAATTGGGTCAGCTTATAATTATATATGACATATATGAATATGATTATTCTATAAGACAATATTCAACAATGTCAGAAAAATCTGTAATAATAAAGGTTTAATTCATTCTTCACTTCCTGATATAAAATTTACATATAAAAAGCAAAGCACTGATCAGGAGAAAAATTATTATTATAAAATATTTTCAATCTACTTCTAAGGTCTTCCTCAGCTACACTACAGACAAAGATTTGCATGAATTCCCATTATAATACATATAAGCCTTTATGTGTTAGTAGTGCAGCTGAAGATTTCATAAGTGGGTCAAAAACATATTTGTAGTAAATTTTTTTTCTTGGTCAGTGTTATTTTTTATATATGAATATTTAATGTCTTAAATTTTTCTTTTTATTTTTTTAGTTAGATTATTTGTTCTGAGGTAACTAAAAAATATTTGAATTGATAACTGGATCAAAAGTTTAGAAATAAACTGGATCAAAAATTTAGAAATAAATGAAAACCAATTTTTTCATAAAATATTTAGTAGCATCATTTAAAATGTTTTTTCATACTAATTTCAAAAATATTAATTTTAAAATAAAAAAAATTTTTGTTTTACACTTCTTTTTAATATTCATTCTTCATCTTTACAAGATGGGAAATAATAAATGAGAGCAAGCTAGATCTGTAAATCATTTTTAAAAATTTTTATATCAAATTGAACCTTCTCGGTTATCTCCCAACCAATGGAAAGCAATCCTAGTATGCATGCGCTAGATGGTTGAATGTATATGCCTGCATTATGTGTTTGCTGGTTCAATTTCTGTGATGGGTTTTTTTTAATATTTTTTATTTATTTTTGTATATTTTTATATTTTTGTAGACTTAGATTACTTAGGATAGGTTAGTTAGGTTAGTTATGTAAGGTAGATGAAGAAGAAAATGGAAAAAACAAAAGTGGAAAATTTGAATTACAGTTACTGATTCAATATTCATTTTCTTCTTTGTGAAGGACAGCAACAATCTCTGCTATAAATCAAATTCACTAATATTGTTAAGAATTTCATCGAAAAGATCTTTCTGTTTATTTTTCTGGCACCACATGAATTAGCATAGTTATGAGTCAATCATGCTTCTGTATGTGCTCCATGATTTTTTATTTCGTACCTTTGCTTTCCCCCAAATACGTTCGATATATTGCATATGGCTGCTGTCATTTGGATCAACAAAATTTTTTGAATCATTAATTGTCGTATGAATATAGCAGAGTTTAAGTTTCTGTATGCTGCCCATTCTAATATGATGTGTGTTCCTGACACAATATGTTTTTTTATAACTTCAGTTTATGTTGTCTCACATCTGTCAGGTATGGCACATAAAAACACTTTTTTATTTGTACTGTCTATTCTGCTAAATACTCATTGTTCTGATAGGACTCTTCTTTTATGATTTTTCCATTTTGACAGTAAACTTTCATCAATTTCTACAATATGATTCACTTCTCCAATTTTTCTTTTGTCTTTTATTAAGCACCAGCACATACTTCTCGTAAGTTGTTGTTCCAGTCTATGGTTGTTGAAGTGTTTATTTTTAGCACATGTTCACAAAACTTGATAGTAGTTAGTTTCTAGATCAACAGTATATAAACTGAATTATTTTATCTAAAGGGAGCTTACTTGGATATAATCACATGCCTTTTCTGATGTTTACAATTTTTTTATGTTGTATCTCCACCTTTCTCGGTTCCTGCCATATAATTTCATTTTATGGTTGTTTTTGTAAAACTTTTCCACTGATATGATGTCTTTGCTTTATAAAAACAATATAATCGTGTCATTGTCATGAACAGTCATGATAAGAGTGATGAAATTTATAGCTGAACTTAACTTTGAAATATTAGGACACTCAGTTTAAATGAATATTGAATAGCAGCCATAGCCAAGTTGGCTAGTTGCTCTTTCATGGTCATGCTCAGTGCATGTCTAGATGCAAATATGCAAACAGCAATCAGTCAAGGAGATTACCAAGAAAGTCCATCAAATCTACATATGAGATATAGATCTGACTGATTATACTGAACAAACATATATTGGGATCTGCTGTGATGATGAGGAATGAGGTTCCTGTAGGTTGGAGCAGAATTCATCAATATCTCATTGCTGTCTTTTAGGCAACTGAAGAGTGTCTTCTTTTTTTGTTAGTGGTTTTAACACTTCTAACAAAATCCTTCCTTTCTTTCATTCATGCTTTCCTTTGTTGTTCTAATTTTTATCTTTCATTCTTTAGAATTAAACCATTGATTGAAGAATAAAGAAGCTCCTCTTTGTTTTATTGATAAGATGGAGAATGAATATCAGGAGACAGCTCAATTCTCCTTCAAAATATCTGGAGATGTAAAATCAAGAATCAATATCAGATTCTGCAAGCAGAAGAAATATTTTTCCATCACACAACCAGTCAATCTAGAAAAAATGACAAATGTCTCCTAGTTGATTCACAAAAATTTAGTTTCCAAATAATGTTCTATGTCATATTTTTAATGTTTTAAAGGCCATTTCAAAAATATTTGCTTTTAACCTTAGATTATTTCTTTCAAAGTTAGAGATTTTGAAATGCAAAAATAAAGAGAAAATAAAGTTTGTCTATATATAAATAGAGGATAAAATTATGCAGAAAAAATTGTCTAAACACTTTAGTTAATAATAATAATGATAATAATAATAATAAATTGTTTCAAAATGATACTCCACCACATATACATGCATTAAATTTATAAGCAGTTCCATAAATAAATAAAATCACCTGCTTTTCAAATATTGATTTGAGTGATTAAAGTTAAAAAATTAAAATATATGCTATCAAAACCATCTTCAATAGCATAATCTGTAAGTAAAATATCATAAAAATCTATTAAATAGTTCTATAGTTTTATTGTCAATACCATACTAATATAATTTATTATTATTGTATTTCCTTGCTGTCCTATAGATATCTCTAGCTGTCATTTAATTCTGTAAGGTCATTTGATCTTACAAATGGTATTTGATTTTTATTAAAATTTTATTTTATATAATTGGCAATAGATGGTATTATCCCTAAAATTGCTAATACTTAGTACCATCTATATCTATAATATAAAATAAGATTTTGATAAAAATCAAATGCCATTCTGCAGAATTAAATGATGAAGCATCAAGGTATTCTTTAATGGCAGCACATCACTACCAAATTTCATGAAAATCTACTAGCTGGTTCAAAAGTTACTAGTGGAAAGCCCACAGATAAGCATTATGGTTATCTGATAAGCTCTCTTTTCTTTTGGAAAATATGCTAAACACTCAGAATTATGTGTCAATTACATATATGTTAATTGTTTTAATCAAAATTATTTCAATAGTCCTTTTTTGAATAATGTGATTCAATTCAAATACAGACATACTTCATTATTGCAGTCAGTTACATTTCAGATTACCACTGTAAAGTGAATTTTGTTATAAAATGAACTGCAATCATTTTTCATTTGCTAATGAATATAAAAACTTAAAAACATATTTACACTATTATTTATTATGTACACAATAGCACTAGACTTAAAAATCATTACTAGATGGCCACATTTTAAAGCATTCACATATCACCTTGGAGAATCCAATTTCAATTTTTCAGGCTGGCTCATGATCCAATCTGTCTGAATATTAATTTATGTTTTATACATACTATTCTCTAAGTATTATTTTTCAGATAATTTTCATTGAGATATAAAATAAAAACATGAAATATAATTGAGAAGCATCATATTAGTAAAGTGACAAAAAGTGAAACTCTGTAAAGTGAAGTATGTCTGTACATAATTGTCCTGATAGGTTAAGACAAAGCAGCCATTACAATAATAAGAATAGCTGTGTTTTCTTCAATCTTGTATAATGAATGAAGAGTTGTGAAATAAATAAAATTCGAAAAAAAAAAAATTTATATCATTAGAATGAGAATAAAAAAAACATAATAAACTCTAAAAATTTCAAAAAAATTTTAATGAAATATTATTGCAATATTTTATTGCAATAATATAATTTATTTATTTATTTATTTATATATTTTATTGCAAATATATAATTTTATTGAAATATTAATTTTTTACATATTAATTACATTTATTTTGAAGTACCTCATGGATGTCAACAGATTAAACAAAAATATACAATTTTATTAATATTCCCCTTAAAAACTTGACATCCATATATCCAGCACACTAAAAGAAGTTTGTATATATTGTCTCTCTTTAATTAGAGCAAGATTACAAAATATGACAAATATTCTTTCAGAGAAAACAAATTATTGAGCTGACTTCAAAATGACAAAAGTTTCCTTCTTATGGTAAGCATCTTAGCATATACTCCAGACTACAACAACAATAAAAATACTACAAATACATCCATGACTTTCTTTAAATATCAGAAATTTAAACATGATCATGGATCATGGCAATAATAAAAAAGGAAGAAAAACAATTGTATTTTTATTTATTTAATTGTTAGAAAAAAACACACGAACAATATTAAACAAGATGAAACAGCTATCCTAAAAAAGTTATCAAACTAAAAGAAACAAAAATACTGAAATATAGGAGAAAGAAGCTGAAATAAATATGGAGCATAATACTTTTGGTACAGAAGATGCAAAAAACTAAATTAATATGAGAAATATTGATAGCAAAATAGAATTGATTTATTTATAAAATCATTTTTCCTAACATTCTTCTTGTACAACAATAAAAGAATATCAAAAAAAAAAAAACTTTTGATATGTTTTCTTGATTGATTTTTTTAATTTAAAATAAGTTTAATGAAAGATTTTCATTTCAGCAGTTTTTAAACTAGGCAATCCATAGATTAGTGATGTTTGATTAATGCAGTTTTTTTATTTAGTAAGTTTTATAACCTGACACTAAATTTCAGATATGGATTCAAATTCAATTTAATCTAATTTTCTTCTTAAGAGCAAAGTACTACGCATAAACTAAAATTTTTAAATGATACATGCATGTGTCAAAAATCAACATTGATTCTGATTAATTTAGACTAATAATATTAGTAGTAGTTTTTGAGATATTAGTTGTTGAATTGGTATGCCATCCTTTGTTATTAAATTATACTCTATACATGGACATTTAATCAGTGTACTGCTCAGTATGCCTGTTTACTAGTGGCATCATCTTTGGTTGAGTCAATAACTTAATCAGCAAAATCATCATCATGTGTCATTAGCCTTAATGTGTAACAGAAAATGAACATAATAAGGAGTTAACTTTTCTAACTGAAAAAGAGTTTTCTAAAAGAATTTAATGAAATATTTGCATTATTGAAATCTTAAAATAGCAAATTATGGATGATGATCTCAACATCAAATGAAGTATGTAAGTCTGACAAAATCAAAAGAAAGCTATTAGCTACAATAGGAAAATTGTGTGAGAAAAAAAAAATCATTCAAATTTCATTATTGAAATATCATTCCAAAAAATTAAATGATGTTAATTTTTGTATCTAATTTTATGCATAGATTTCTGTTTTAAATATCACTATAAATTTTTAACTAAATAAAACAAATGAACAAAAAATATACAAAAAATTTTTAGTTTTTAATGTACATTTTTAGTTTTTAATGTAGATTAAATTTATTGTTTTTTTTTTTTTTTTTTGCATTAATGCAAAAAAACAATAAATTTAATGTACATTAAAATTTTATTTTCTATACATTCATTTTGTGATATTATATTGACATTGAGAAAAATGAAGTTGAAAGTCTCCTTCCTTCTAACCTAACAATCATTTATCAATAGAAAATTTCACCATATGACATTATCATGTAGGTCAGGGACACCTATCAATTGTGAGCAGAACTGGCATTAGCAAATGTAGGACCATAATCTATAACGTTTATAAATGCTCTACAAGCAAGAAACACCAAAATTATTTTATTGGTATACCAATAAAATAATTTTGGTGTTTCTTGCTTGTAGAGCATTTATAAACGTTATTGACTATTTAATAAGCAAGTGAAGATACCCATTAGTTTCATAGGACCATAAGTAGTATGACAACACATTAAAACTTTTAGTTCAAAATAAAAGGGCAAAAATATTTTTATATGACTAGTATGTGGGGCCTTCTGATGATGGAATGAACCTCAATAAGCACATCTATTCATCCAATGATTTTGGCTGATACAGCTTTTGTTTTTTAGAAAATTATATAGATAAAATATATCATAAAACTTTTTACAAAGTGTCCCAATTAATTATGGGCATAATCTAAATTACTATGTCAAAATTACAGAATTTTATTGGTAAATAAACTAATAAAGTATATGCATCATCAATCATCACTTCCAGATAACAGCATCAGATGAATACCAAGTTAACAATTTAATAAATACATATTTTGAAAATCTTGGAATAAATTTCCTTATTTTGTATTAAATATTGTTTTTCTAAATGTATTTCAATTAGGATGGCACTTTCCAGAAATACATTAATTGCATTAATCAAGGGACTACTGTATTTTCTTGAATGACATATTTGCTACATGTATATATATACACATATATTAGTCATTCAAGAAAAAACACATTTTTGTGTGTGTCTTCATATAACTAATATAATTAATAAATTCAATTAAAAATTATAAAATAAATTCTTAGATAAGTATTTTTGTTGTAATTTATACTAAAAATTAAATAGGATCAAATAATGATGTTGAAGATTGATATGCTCTCTCTTACTATATCATCAAAAATTTAGAAATTAATAAAATAATAATAATAATATTTAGAATGATTGCATTATGATTTATTACGTAAACATTCCATTACAATTTATTAAATTATGCATGTACAGGCACTCCTGGAGTTATAAACCTATCATTTGATTTTCAAATTTCAGAAAATTTGAAAAATTCTTCATTAATTTTAAATATTCTAGCAATAAATATAATGTATAACTACATAGTTTCTTTAAAATATTACAATAATATTTTAAGACTGCAGAGATTACACAAAAAAAACCTCCTTTATAACTGGAATTCAAATCTCCAAAATAAGAAACTTCTAATTCGTCCAGTTATGAAATATATTACTAAATACAGCATATTTAGTGATTTCAGTACTTCTAGATGGAATATAACAACAGTTTCCAAGTTATGAACAAAACTTACATACATATTAAGTTGATAGCTCAAGAAGTACCTGTATTTTATTAAAATTATTACTTAAACTTGCAATTGTAGAATAACATAAATGTATTTTTATAATTTTATGCTAAAATCTATTTGAGAAATCAAGCCAAAACTAAATGTATGAAATAAGAAATCAAAAACAAAGTTTAGCCACATCTAAAATGAAAGCCATCTAAGAGGTGCAGCCTGATGATATTGCAAATCTGTTCTAAACAAGGGATATAATTTCAATAATCAGTATTTGTTAACTATAGAATTTACCATATTTTCTTATATAAATAAATTGCAATTTGTATGATTTTCATACAACTTTAACAGAAACATCAGAGACAGCTTCATTTCTATCATTAGAGTAGCATAATTATAGTTCCCAAGGATAGCCAAGGTGTTTTTAATAATCAATTGTTTAATTTAAATTAATAATATTGTTATTAATATTGACTGTATATCATCACTTTATCCTATTCAATTTTTAAAATAAATTATACATTACAGAACAGATTAAGCTGAATATACAATTATATTAATTTTATTAAGATTTTATTAAATAATAATATAAATTGAATAGATTAAATAAAACTTAATATCAAGAATTTATTTTTTTAACAAACAAAAAAATTTAATTTAAAAAAATTAAAGATTTTAAGATTAAAAAAATTATAAAAATTTGAAAATTGTAATCATCTGCAACATAGCCAATAATCAATATTACATTTTGAAACATTGTATTTGCAAAGCAAGAACAATGCCTCATTTGCTTCCAAATTTATATATAACTTACCGAAAGATGTTTCCCAGGCCAGATGGTAGAGCCCTCAATCTGGTGCATTGAAAGGTTACAGGTACAAGTCCCAGTCTGGGTAAAACATTTTTCGGTAGTATTAAATTTATTTATAATCCTACTGGATTGGTTCCAGGACATTTATTTATATTATAAATTTATTTTATTTAATCACAAAATATTATTATTGAAAAGAGTTTTGAATAAATTTGTACATCTATATTTGCATATGTAAGCCCACAAATATGTAATGCCTATACTAAGAAAATTAAGAAATAAAATTCTATATACATGCTGAACAATATACTTTTATTCATTTATATAGTAGCAATATAGCAGTTCTTCAAATTATGCAGGTTTTATGTTCTTGATAATGCTAGGTAAGTCAAATTTATCTACATAAATTATAAATTATTATATAAATACTGTGGTAAATTAAAAATATACACTATATGTAAATCCTACCTACAAGGCAGAATATGTAATATAACAATCATAATATAATATGTATAATTAAAAACAATTAATACATACGTATAATTTACATCATATTACAACAATTATTAAAGCATATACTAACTTTATTATTGAGAGATAATTATCAATAGTAACATTAAGTAACAAGCATTAAATCAAATCTCATGGATACTAACTAAATTGAATCTAATTATGCTTAATTAATTCTTGATAGTAACCTTCATTAAAATTCCATTAATATCAAGGATTAATTAGATAGAATTAAGTTCAGTTTAATAACATTAGGTGCTGTTACCTCTTGTTAAAGCAATTTTGTAACTATTTTTGCAAATTACTATGCATTAAATTATTAAGATGATTTTTTTAAATATTTTTTATCCAAAAATTCTTAGAAAAAAACTCAAAATTTATGAAATTCTATTTTGCATAAATCAAGTAACTTCTTTGTAGTGCTATAATTGAATAAAAGTATTTTGTTGGTTTATTTAAGTACAGGTAGTTCTTGACTTTACAAGTTAATTCATTCCTGAAGTTCACTCGTAAATTAAGAAAAATTGTAAACCAAGAATTAATTTCCCATCAACTTAATATTAAAAACAGAAATTCTAATCTCATAAATGAAATTTGGTCATAATAAAATCAAATAAAGCTCAAAAAAAATCAGAACACTGATTTATTTATCTAAAGAAATTAAAACATGATCTTTAAAATCAAGCAAATTATATTAATAAAGATATTATTTATGTCATACAAATGTCAAAGAACTTTTATTTTCTATTATTATTGATAGATAAACAGGTGTTATACAGATGAACTATTATCTTAGGCACAATCCAGGAATGAAAGTTATTACATGACGTTTATCATGGCCATAAGAAATACATTAAAGTATAATTTATATCATCATACAACACAGACAGTTCATGCACTATATGTATCTGATAATGAATAAATGATGTGAATAAAAATGGCATTCATTGGCACTTCAATTATAAAGAAAGATATCTTTATATACAATGTACATTACCTCTTATAACAGAGTCATTTTATACATATGAGAACATACTGCATGATTTACACTTGCCATCATACTGCATTATTTACACTTTCTGTGAAGAACAGATATTGTATACAATGTCACTAACATATTTTATGCATCCTCAATGAATATGCCTATAATGTGCCAGTAAAATCATGGTGGGCAAAGCATGCTATTTCCACTTCTCAATCTATCATTTTGATTTTTACTGATTTCATAGTAGTAGTATGATTGGGTTTCTAGCAGGCAATGAAATTTCTGCTACAAACCCAATCAGACTAAAAGACAAACATAGCTATATTGCATAGCTATGTATAAGGTTTAAATGCCTTTTCATGAGTATTTGCCATTTATTTTTGCAACTAATATTCATATTTTCCTTTTTCAATGCTTCATGTTTGAAAATTCATAAAGCAGAACTTATAAACCAAGAACTACCTGTATAATTATTTTTACTGATACAAAGTTTTAAAAGCCAAATATAATATAAAATAAAAATTAATTTTTTCAAGAGAATTTATCTAACCATAGCATGTAATTTTGTATAAGCATTATTATTCATTTAGTTGCAACAAAACCATAACAGTAATAACAATTTTTATCAATCATAATTACTGTAAATTAATCTATATATTATTTTAAAAGTGAAATTCTTAAAACTTTTATGGGCAATACACATAAGAATACAGCATTTAAAGTGAAATTATAAAAAATATTTTAAAATTTTATCAGTTATGATTCTTAAATCATTGAAACCACATCCAGCTTGGTACAACAAAAATAAATTAATAATAATAATAATAAATAATAATAATAATAATAATAATAATGTAAAATTTTTAAATATTTAAGTTAAATACTGAATATGGTTTATTATATAGTATTATTAGATAGATTTTAATTTTGCTTTCTTAATCAATGTAAAATAAAATTAATAAAAGAATTAAAAAAAGTTTTATATTTTCTGTTTAATAAACAATAATTAAATTATTACATCATACAGAAAATATCTTATTCAATTTAAATATCATTCTCTAATTATAAAGATGTAACAAGTCTAATCAATTTTTATTAACTGTGAAATTTTCCTAATTAAACAAATAAAATCATTTTGTATTTCAATGATTTCAATATTACAAATAATATTTAGTATTGGACATTACAGTACTTATTTGATGTTCTGTTATATCTTATAATACTAATTACAAGCCATAATCATTCATAAAAAATTAAAAAAAATAATGATGCATATTTTGTTAGAGATACATATAAATATTGATTTATTTAATTTCATCTTTGTACTTATAAACTATATAGATTCAAGAACATTTTTGTATTACAATAAAGTTTAATATCTTAATTTTTCTAATCATCATTAATAGATTTTATTCTTTTATATTTTATTATGAATATAATACAGTAGAGTGCTGTTTATCCAGCCATCAAATAATCAGAATTGCTAAAAAATGAACTGAAAAATTCATAATGTTAAAATTTCAAAAGTGCTGCTAACACCAATACTATTATAAATCTGAAAATCTGTAAAAACAAAAAGGTTTAAAATATCCAAATAAACAAAGGTCAAATGTGAATCATTTTCAAAATAATAGTTTCAAGTGTTTCCATATAAATACAGCTTTCAATAGAATGAGTTTCTGACCATAAATTCTTCATTTTCACCTTTTCTTTTTCTTTTAAATTTTTTAAATATATTTCACTATTTAGAAAATACTGAAAGCATACTGCCATAATAAAAACTGTCATATATTATTACAGTAGTTATATTTCAGGCCACTACTATAAAGCAAATCACTGTCTTTTTTTTTTGTTTGCTAATGCATATAAAAGTCTAAAAACATATTGCACTATTTTTCATTAAATGCAGAATATCTCTAGGCCTAAAAAAATCTAGCCAGATGGCCACATTTTAAAGAATTTGCATTCTATCTTGTAGAATCCAGGTTCAATTTCAGCTCTCACATTTTCAGTTTTCAGGATGGCTCCAGGCTCAGCACATATGTGTATTAATTTATATTTTATCTATCTATTTTAAGATTATCTTGTAGAAAATTTTAATTTTTAGAAATAAAATAAAAACATGGAATATAATTGAGAAGTGTCATATTAGTTAATCATTGTAAAGTGAAATGCATAAAGCAAGATATACCTGTATATACATAGTTTGTAGCATATAATTCAGTGTTCCTTGAATTATGAAAATTCTACTTACAAACTTTATACATAAAAACAGGCCATTTCATTTTCAAATTTTACAAAATTTAAAAATTACAGAAGAATTTTAAACATTATAAAAGAGAAACATTATATCACATTTATTACATTTGTATAGCAACAAATGTAATATAAAAATTATATAGTTACTTAGCATATCGTTACTGCAATATTTTCAAGATAGTGGAGCTTCTGGCGGAAAATTCTTATATCATAACTGAAAATTTACACACACAAATTAATACAGATAGTCCTCAACTTACAATCATTTGACTTATGATATTTTAATTGTATAATGGCACTTATAATATTCTGAACTTGGCTATTTTCACAGCATATTGGTTAGTAATGCTTTTTCATTTTATTAAAAATGTAGTAAAATATTTGCTTACCACTTTAAGGATCCAGGTTAATTCCAAATGATTTTACACCTTGAAGCATGGGTTCAATTCTGGATTATTTTATAATCTTGAGAATTATTAATCAAGAAGATTCTTTTGGAAGATGACATAACACTCTACAATCATGCCTTCATGCCTTCTTATTTGAGCAATAATGATACTGGCAACATAGCTTTACTTATTTCTTCAAATCATTTGATTGATAAATCAGGAATGGTTTCAATTTATAATCAACAACACTACCACTTAATAAAAAGGTTATACAGTCTTTGAATGCCTTGAAATCTGGCATAATCTTTGCCTCTTTATGGATGTGTGTGGTTAGATAGTTTTTTCCGATTATACTGATTTCATCAACATTGAAAATTTGTTCATCCAAATAATTTTGTTCACTGATCAGCAGATCCAAATCATCTATGAATAACTGGGCAGCCTTCCAATCAGCACTCACTGCCTCTCCACTTATCCTCACATTATGGAAGTTTGCACAATTTTTAAATATCTTAAACCAGCCATAGATTGCAAAAATCTAATTATAGTCATCTCCTTTTTATCAAGTCTTCAAAAAGACATTAAGCTTTAATATGGATGGACATGAGGCTTAACAAAATTTCTTTTTTCAGTTTAATCTTCCATCCAAATCACTAACAGTTTTTCCATTTCATGAATGGACCTTTCCTTTTCTTTGTTGTTATTGTTACTTTCATTGATTCAGATCCTTTAACTGATTCACAAATTCATTCTTTGTTCTTTAAAATGGTAAAGATTGTTGAATATGAAAGGCATGAATTACATATTATATTCAATATTGTTTAATTACTTTCATGTGCCTTATTATTTATTATTTAATTTCTAAATTCATTACCTTTCTTCTCATCATCACTTTTATCACTTTCAGTTTCTTTTATTTGCTATCTTGAACACAAGAAAACATAAAACCATAAAAATAAAACTTAATCATAGATTAAACATAATCAGTTAAGTACAAAAAAACAAACTTCAGAAATAATAATGCTGATGCCAGCTTGGACAATTGTGCACCACACATCAACATTTATGCATAATTTCGTACACAACCAGGGGAGGCTCATGCATAAGCACTGCAGAATTGCAGCACCTTCATTTTTTCTCTATATATAAATATATTTATTAATTTATTTATATTTGCTTGTAATATTTAATTTTATCAACAAACAATCCTATACAATTCACTTATTTTGTATTAAAAATAATAAAAATTCATTTTGAGCACTTAGGAGAGTGAAAGATGATAGCAGCACTGTGATTACTATAGTGTCATATTGCTATTTGTGCAAACATATGCACATCATAATAAGATGCACTATCAGTATAATGCAACACTATCCATACACAGTTACACTGTTGTTTAAATGCAAGTTGCACCAGTAGTAGTGTGTTGGTAGTGCTTAATGTGTTTACTTGGTCTTTCTAAATATTTGGACATTACAATTAAAGACATAACATTTTGAATTATATCAAACTGTATAATTTTATTGCTAATAAACAATATTTTTTCCATATTTAATTTTTACCATAATTTTGATATTTTATCCAAACACATATACATTGTATTTACAGTGTATATGTGCATTTCAAAAGTTGCACATATACATTGTATTTACAGTGTATATGTGCATTTCAAAAGTTGCAGCACCCCCAAGATTTTAAGCCATGAGCCGCCACTGACACAATATAAAATATTATGTCTTCTCTTGGGATCTTGGTACTCTTTATATACACTTTTTAAAAAATTGAATGTTTCATAAAGGAAAATATGAATATACATATTTATAATATACCATTATGAAATTTAAAAACCTGACCGTGAGAAAATAAGGAATTCTTTTCCCACATGCAAAACAAAATATTCTGATATTAAAGAATTTTTTAAAAACTCTGGAAAAATTGCAATTTTCCTAAATTGCTAATCCTTCCTCATAATCTCATAAAATTTTGCAATGCATCAAAAAGAGCCAAAGGGAAAAAAATTGAGTAGGGATCTCATGGTTTGAAATTCTGCACTTTCCCCATGGTAAAAAAAAATGTTTTTTTTTTTTTAATTATTAATCGCTTCTAAAAATAGTTTATCATTTTGCAGCATTGTAGTTGCCAGTTTCATATCACTTCCCTGCAGGTATAAATAAACAATTAAATTTTTAATCATATTTGCAAAGGAAAATTTTTGATAAATTTCTTCATTCTTAGATACTTCAATAAATTCTTCATCTAATTTTATATATATTTTTTAAATTGTCTATTAAGTTTTAAATAATGATAAAGCTGTTCTGGCACACAGCTATCTTCTTATTTTATATATACTAAAAAATTTTGAAATAATTTCTCAAAAAAGAAAAAAAGAAAAGAAAAGAAAAAGAAAAAAAAGAACAGATTGAAATGGCTTAACAAATGAATTACTCAGAAACCAATGTGGTTAAGCCCATTTTTTTTTATATTTTCTGATTTTTGTAAATTTTAATGGAATAAATATTCTTCTTGGTTATTAAAGGATTTACTCATTGCTTCATTTTTTCTAGGTCAGACAGCCTTTTTTTTTATAGCTTCTGAATATATTGTATAATATTAATGTATTAAAAAACATTAATTTTCTCAATTGTTTTCTGGACTTAACTGCATTGACTTCTGAGCAACTCAAATAATAATACAATTAAAAAATAAATATTAGAAGATAAAATAATAAACAATACTTAAAGAAATGAGTGTTATGCTATAACTGGAAATGACATATATGCACATCATAAATTCTGATCCCAGTATCACAATATATAGTGATTATTTAAACTTTCAATCTTTCTCTTTAAGAAAAGCAACAGATTTCTTTGTTATCATTAATTGTTAAGACAGAGAGAATTTTTGATTTATTTATTGTCATAATTTATATGTTATATACATCCAATTAAATAAATTTGTAAAAAATAAATATCTTTTCTCGAACAGAAAAGGCTACAATAAAAACAAATAAATATATCAGAGAATATAAAAAAAATTAGAATATGAAGTAAAATTTCATATTATATGTGATGTAGAATCCTTTGAAGTTGAAGAATTATATTTCATGCTCCTGCAATCAGATTTTATTGCCCTTGCTTGCATCCTTCCCCACTCTGCACCACTTCAAACAACTTTGGACTACCCTGGGTAATAAGATCATCTATTCTGTTTATAAATAAAACTGGAGACGTGTTTGTTTTGACTTTGGAAAAAGTTTTATGATTGAATGAAATATGATACTCTGTTAATTTACATAATTTTGATAAAAGGTAGCATATTACTTAAAAATTCATTAAAAATCAATAAATTATAGCAAAAAAATGATTTTTTTGCATTAGAAAATAGACACTTTCTGAAAAATAAGGTTTCATACATTCGGAAGATTAATTTTAACAAAATAGAGAAAACTTTGTATAATTAACAGTTTATTATTCTGTATGCAAATTTCATTTTTCCACTTATGATATCATGTTACCATTACATGTTAATAAACAATAGAAATTTTATGCTGCATATTTAAATTTCTGTTATTTATTAAATGCATGTTGTCACAACAATATAATTATAATGAAAAATAAGAAAATTTTTATGCTAAATTCCCAAAAAGATTTGGATATAGAATACATGAGAGACTATTCCTGATCTGGAAATACCTATGATCTAGCAGATTCTATATTTTAAGATGCTAGATAAAATATGTTTAAACTGCATAGTATTTTTTTTTAATTTATAGTACAATTTGAATTATATCTGATAAAAGAATCATAGTAATTATTATTAAGGCAATTAATTCTTATTTGTCTTAATAATAATTACTGTGATTTTTATATTGTTATTATGTTAAATAAAACTTTGGGCATTTACAATTAAAATTGTGAATTATCTAGAAATTTCAAAAAATCTAAACCAAATCTGGTCCTGAAATATTTAGATAAACAGCATTTTACTGTAATAACTCAAATTCAAATTATAGTAATAAAATCAGATCAACTTGATTTGACTTTATTATATTGTAATATAATATAATATATATATATATTATATTGTATATATTGTAATATAATATTATATAATATTATATTGATTAAAATTTATTATATTTATAAATTAAAATATAATAAATTTTAATCAAAAAATTTTTTCTTATCAAAAAATAATAAATTTCTTATCAGTTTACTTTAAACAGCTACATAATGTGAAATAATGATTGTCAAAACTAAATCAATTTATACATAGACTGTCCCTAATCTACACAATTTATACAAAGGTTAGCAATATAATGTACAAGTAAATTTCATAGCATTGAAAATAATTACAGTAAAACTTCGATCTAACGTTTTCCAAGGGGAGGGCGATAAAACACGTTAGATTGAGGAAAACATTAGATCGAGAAACGGCAAAATAAAAAAGACGTACATATAT